>JACJUY010005286.1:47980-67248 GCA_014220935.1 Platorchestia sp. MABIK | reverse complement strand
TGTAGGTATAGTGATATTAATTTCTTGTAGATAGTTTTTCGGAATTTGTTCAAAATCGTTTTTCTTTTCTTGTTTTACAGCACTAATGATGGAATCATAGATTCCGAAACGTTCGCAATTAAAAGAATGTTCCCTTTTCATATTGGTTCTTCATCTCATTGTACGTACTAGATTTCTCAAAAATCGCCCTGTTAATTAAACAATATAAAACAATATGTAGTGGTTTAAATATTTTAAATACGCAAGCTGAAAAAATTTCCGCAATTTTGATATTAAAACTATAGCAATCTAAAANTCAAAATTCATTTGGAGCAAATCAACTTGTAAATGGTATAGGTTTACAGAAAGTTCAGTGTCAACGCACTGTTTTACCATTGTATGTTACCCTGATATTTTCTCGTCTTAGAGGATTTACAAAAGCAAAAATATTTACCTTGACTCCCGCCTGCTAATTACAGATGATGTACGATATGCTCAACCGAGGAAGGGTGGACGAAGCGCTCATGTACCCGTTCAGGGCACACATGAGGCATACCACGCTCCCCCAGACGAAGACGTTGCGCACAAGCGCATGTCTGCATTGATCATGAGTGTCAAGACCTTCAAGGGTGAGGGGAGGACGTTGAAATACTCCAATGATGATACGGCAGTGCCCTACCACCGCCTGATTCTATGCCGGTGAGTTCGACGACGACTTTTAGATTGCATTACGCAAGTATCTCAATAGAAATGACTATAGAACTCCCACAGGAAAACTTTTCTTTGCTGCCATCATAGGAACGCGATTCATTTCTTAGTTCAGAGTGTTCAGAAGATTCTATATATTATTAATATCATTTAACGACAGCTTCGGTCCAAGAATATTTAGCTGTCGCTTTGGCAATGTGCCAAAGTTACAAAACATTATACATTTTTATGGAATCATTGCATTGTAATAATAATAATAATTTACGTTTCGTTGCGCTGCGTTTCGTTGCGCTGCGTTTCGTTGAGTTGCGTTTCGTTGAGTTTCGTTGAGTCTCGTTGAGTTTCGTCGAGTTTCGTCGAGTTTCTTCGAGTTTCGTTGCGTTAACCGTTAGCTCGGGTCCTCACATTTGCCCCCTGGGAGCGCTAGTTCCCATAGATACAATAGTTGTATCCCCCTGAGGGGATATATAATGTTGTACTTGCCTCTTTCTTTGAAGTATAACTTCTAATAATAATTAGACGAAATGTTTCTAAAAAATTCATCTGTGTACAGTTCATTATAATAATAATGTTGTCAATACCCAAAGTTGCTGACATTTAGAACTTCAAATTCCCCGGAAACTTGTACTTCCATTCAACGTTATTTTTCACTTTACAGGTAGTTCAGCACTGGCGGTGATTTTTATTTGATTACTCACACTAATCAGCACACTGAGTAGTACTTCTAGCTCTTGAGACAACATGCCTTTCATGGCAAGAAATAACCATAGTCAGCCCAGTCGACAGTGGAGACAGAATACTTAAATTGACCCTTCTTACCACGCGCGAACCTTTTGTAATCTCTCAGTCTAATGTAGGCACATTCGCCCTCGACGACATGGTGTACGATTCTGGAAGCAACGTAGTAAAATCTTTCTTGATAACTACCAATAACTTGTCTATCGAATTCCCTAAACTTTTTACTGCTTGCACCTCAACCTTTTGTGACTCGTCACACCAAAACATTACCAAAAACCCGTGCCCAAGCTTCATGACGGTCCCGACCTCCGTAAAGCTACGGTTTCCTAGGAAAGCGGTGCCGCTATTTTACGGCCGTATTTTGCCGTGATGCGGCGAACGTAATATAACGGCCGTTCATAAGTGTAAAGTTGGGACTTGTTATAATGCGTTACGGTGAGCGTTTCGGTGAACATATGGTTTCTCACACTGTCGGATTGGATGATCTAGACAACGCATTATTACTAAACTTGGAAGATGAAGAGTCATCGGAAGAAGATGGTTCAGAGGAAAGTGAGATATTTAAAAGTAGATCCACAGAGGGTGCATTGTCAAATAATGTTGTACCATATGTGATGGTTGGTGATGAAGCTCACGCTACGCACGAAAATCTGATGAAACCTTATCAAAACCAGCAATCTACACGATCCATCGAAAGCATTGTATATGTACCAGTATCTTGAGCTCGAAAGGCAACTGAAAATACTTTTAGAATTTTGTACAGCTATTTCATAAATATCTCCTAACCTATTGCCACTGGCCCAGAAACTACAAACAAATTGATTATGTGTGCCTGTAAATTGATTATGTGTTCCTGGATTATGTATAAACACAAATTGATTGTGTGTTTACAACATTTTGAGAGAAGCACAAGTACTTGCTCCAGGTCAAAAACATCTAGATGATGCTCTTCCAGTACCCATTTTAAGGCACAATGTGTTCTGGAATGAATAGCTCTGGCATTCGAGGAAATATTTAAAAATTACTCTAACGGGCCAGGGAGTATTGAATGGCAACATAATTATGCAGCGCAAGATTAATGTAGGTATGTTATGGCTATATTTCCTACGTCAACATTTTGAATGACGATATGAGTAGCCACACAGAGACACCTCACTATTGCACCACATCATGTGTGGAGTCAGGGCTGCAGGTCAGACATTGTTATATATATGTTTTTTTTAAAGTTGATCTCTGGTTTAGTTGGTATTTTTTTGATGGAACCTTTAAATGCTAATTCTATTGTAGGTGCAAATTCTTTATTTAACGTACGTATTTATTAAAAGTAGGTATAAATATTATGTGTTCCTACAAATATTGTACAAGTATCACTTTCTCTCTGTGCATAATAAAATACCCAATATTTATTTTACGTTATTTGCCTACAATTTGTATGAACCTACGTGATCATTTAAGAGTAGTTTCGATATTATTCCAAAGATTTCGTTTCAGTTGAGTTTTTCTATAGTATTTACTCTTCAAATTATATAGCGCTTCATATTTCTAACAAAATCAAGTAACATTTCATCTTCTTTGCCTCTCCACATTGTAAGGTTTTCTTTTTTTCTAACTTATTATCAGTGTTTCTACAAAGAATCAAATACACCGCCACCGTAAAAAACGTTCACCAACTAATGGCCGGACGCTACAGCGGCCGGCATGCATTTGGCAACACCGCTATTTAGCGGCCACCGTACTCTAGGAAACCAGTGGCGTCTGAATTAATAGACGTTTTTGTGACGTCATCCGCCGCTACATCACGGCCGTAGAGTAGCCGCACCGCTTTTCTAGGAAACCGTAGCTTAACTCCCGGCAGGGTACTCGACTGCGCCATATTCGCACGTGATTGCAAGATCAAGAGGGTGGATTTCCGCAGCGTCGCGACGTCAGCGTACTTCATTGAGTCCGCTCTGTTGACGGTAATATTTGTATATCAATCGACACGTTCACCCATTGTTCCTTTGTTGCAAACTAAGCGTAATTTCTCAATGAACTAGATGTCGAAACAATATTACCAAAAAGACTCTATCCTTGCTCCATCCTAATTATTTGAACTTATACCTACAACTTAGTTGGCCGTGTACGCATGTTCAAACTGACGTAGCTGCAAAATCTTCAGAAACCTGCCTCTCCTACTATTTAACACTGTTCTAAACGTGCTGAAAGGTGTTCCCAATGTACTTCTTGTTCATCCCTTTTATTTTCAGTCCCAAGCTCTACCTTTCGACGACGTTCACTAGACGAGGCAATCGATAGGACCCGAACGTTCTACAATGAAAATGCCACCCCGTGGATTATCGCGGGGTGGTGCAAGCGGATGGAGGACTCCACCACGAGGATCGTCCATATCACCTACCTCAAGCCAAAGGACGTGCTCGCTGGGGCCCCCGTCTTCGCGGCTGGGCAACGTCCAGCTCCGCGTAATCCGGAGCCCCAACCGTTGGAGAGGCGGCGGAGAGCGGGAAATTTTGTAGACGACGAAGTCCCTCGGTTTCGGTGAGTTACTTAGCTTTGTCGCGCACATGTTTATGAATCCTATTTTTCTGCTCTAATAGATTTTTAAACAGTATCATGAATATAATTGATCCATAATTTGTCGAGTTTCGGAAAGAGGTAGCAAAATTGTTAATGTTATTTCTATGTACCGGTACGTAAACGAAGAATTTACCTAGTGGTGCACATATGTACCACTTCAGAGTAAAAGTGTTAAAATTTTAACACTTAACAAAGTTAACTTAACCGAAACAAAGATCAACCTCCCAATGAATTCTAAATTCTATTTTTCAGTGAACGCCTTCGGGACGTTGACGAACGACAAGAGAACGACGACGTCCTACCTGGGTTAGCGCTGTCACTACCTCCCCATGAAAAAGGCGCAAGAACGAACGGTGGAAATCCATAGTTGTTGAAATTTTATGTACGACTTTTAATTTATTTACTAATCGCGTATTAACTACGTATGCTAAAACACTTGTTTTTCGTTCACTGCTGCCCTATTTTGTGGTACTTACTTTTTCTTACAGTTTGATCTAGTTTCAGGAACTTTTTTTTCTCAACTCGCTATTTTTTTGCACTTGAGCAGAGGTTCCGTGTTCACGTAACGCCATACTATATGGTTCCTTATATCTTCTTCTTGGGATTCGCATTTGTTGCGAATAGGGAGCCTCGAAGTAACTCATTTAATCTATTAATAAACTTACGATGTTTTAATCTTCAGAATGAACCTGAAATCGTACAATTTGTGTAGTCATTCTAAGACGCTTCATTTTTTGAATTCCGTTGATTACAGATACTTTGTCTTTAATAAATCAAAGATCTTGAACGCTTTGCTTTCCTCCATCCCCACAATAATCATTGCAGTCTGTGGAACAGTGTAGCTACCTAGATTACATCAGACCTTTGCGTGGATTTCAGGAAAATGGATTTCATGCGCCTTATCATGTAGAGCTGCAAGATTCTCAGAAAGAGAAAAATATTTCACGGATGAACAAAAAGTCCTTTGCCGTGGAAATTTAGACAGTACACAATGGTATGCAGTTCGGTTGACCTTGATGAACCACCATTTGAGGATTGGCAAATTCAAACTTCTAATGCGCTGAACTAAATTCGTTGCCAAACACTTGCTTGAAGTAAGTTCCTTAGACACTATCCGCTAGAAGTTGGTTTCCTCCAACGCATGTGAGAAACTAAAACTTTTATAGTACAGAATGCAACCCAGTCAAACGTCGCAGAAGTCGAGAACCTAGTAATACAAAAGCGATACCTTCACAAGAGGTATGAACGCCTCGCCATGAAATGTCGCATTTCAACACATTCCGACCGAAAACTGGACATGCTTATACTTCCAAACTAAACCATTGCCATCAACTCAATGAATAGTGGCCTGCATAATTAGAACGCATGTTTACAAAGAGGTACGTGGTAGCATTTCGAATGCAATCTCTGCGCACCAATGCAGAACACGTGACGCGTACAAAGCGCGGCTATTACATTCTTCAGAAACTAATCGCCAACGTTCGTGTAATAACTTCCACTTCTTATCTGATGGCCTAACATATCTCAAATCATAGTGCGGTTTAGCTCTTCAAATCGCAGAAGGGCTGGTTTGATATACTACGTTCAAATAGCGCTAGTCTCTTGGAAGAATGATTCGTCCAACTTTAACCCTTTGCTTCCCAACACTCAAATCGTTAAAGGAAGGTTTCAGAAGCTAATTGCAGTCATTACCCTGAAATATAGGCAAAATTGCCCTAGCATGTTATTCTACTGCATAAGCAGGTGCTCAGTCCATTTTGCATGTAAAAAAATTATGCTTTAAAAATGTTTGCTTCGACGCTAAAAAAATAATTGAAAAATTTGAGAAAAACATGAACTCAGAATCTGCTCAATTTCATGTGTATATGCATGCACATATAAAAAAAACTTGCTCATGGTAAATAAACAAAGTATTAAATGGATTGCATAGACCATGAAGCTTACACTGAGTGGATATCAATAGCATATTCAAAGCGCCAAAACATTGGAATGTCTGAAAACATAGTTGCATGAATGCTTTTAGCTGCCCTAATTTTGTCGTTTACTTCAAATTATTTCCCTACTAGTTGAATCGCCCTGAAATTTTGTCAATATCCCTTAACGGGAAGCACTGGACACTTGGGAACTGGAGTTCTCATTGGGAGGCAAAGGGTTTATAGTGAACATTAGTGTAACAGTGTACAAACTGTGGACATGTACGAATTCATAAAGCTAGATTACACAAAAAAAGGCCGTTCCTTCAAACAAAAATCGTCCATCAGTGTATTGAAGTTGTCACCTACACCTCTAACCTCCGCAACCTTTAAGTTCTGCACTCTATTGCTCAGCGTTTTACGAAAGAAGTCACCCATGTGTGCACATTCCCTAAAATCCTAATTAACCTCTTTAAAAGGATGCCTTAATTTCTTTCACGTGGAAACTTTACTGGGTAAATTATCGTAGAGATAACATGATTGCACCTTGCCATATTCGATTATCTGTGAACTAAATTGCGGCGTACTAGTTTAGCCAATAAAATACCAATAAAATTTGAGACGTGCATCAAATATTGCATATGCCTAGTTCAAAAGTCCGCAGCGTTCCCTTCGCGATGAAGTAACATTTCACACCCTTCCCTCTGCAAATATCTAACTCCTGACCATCCTATTTAATAAATTTACGCTTCATTGTTCTCTCAACTGTCTATACTCTCCGAACAAACTCGGTATTCGCTCGTAAAGTGAAATTAAATATTTTCACGCACCAAAATTATCATTTTCATGTCTCTCCCATACCACTGCGACACAAGTTTAAACCTCAGTAGGTTGATCAGAACGTGGAATCTATCCCCAAGGAATGTTCTCACAGCAGATCCTGTACGCATGAAACAAGTTCGAAAATGAGATGGGCGAAATTGATAAAAATTTACAGACACTATAACATGGTAAATACACAACACCATACACAAAAAACAGAGTTCCAAGTGGAACAAAAAAATATGCTATGAACTCTCAGATCGGATTTTCGTCCAGAGAGTGCCAAGGCCCATAAATACGTAGTCATATTCCCCTGAGAGAATTCTTCAGGCAGTCTCCAACATGTTTAAATTTAGAAATAAGAACTATAATTTAGAATTTTCATCTACCATCGTCCGCAGTAATAGCCTATACTTAACAGAGCAGATACTCTTCCTATATTCAAATGGTCAGTCTTTCAGACATAATTGAACTAAAATATTCCCTGAAATGAAAATTACTATACTCTTTTCAAATTGACAATTGAGGTGTTAAAAATAACAGTTTCTTAGTTTACTTCAAAGCAACGATTCGATATTTACTCAAAAATTATTCTTATTTCCATGACGATTGTCAAGTCCAACTTCCATCTATACTCGATTAACTTGCTCTCTACGTTTTATTATTATTAGGACTATAATAACATCGTTAACACTAACAAGTGGTCCGCTGTCTCAAACGTCGTAACGAATTACATTTCAAACACAAAGAAAATTAGAAGTGCTTCATCTATATTAAGCCCTAGAAATAACAAGTCTAGACTATTTTTCTGTAAACAAACACATTAAAAAATAATCACTGAATTCAAACTATACTAATAAAGTAGGAAAAATTTAGTAATAGTGAACTGTACGTTTAAGTTAAATAACATAATCTACGAATTACAATTCAAACATCATTAAATAACTTCTATTTGTAACCATTCTACCTTAGTTATTTATCCAGCTCAAGAAAAGAAAACTTACATGTAACAACTCAATCTACAAAAACAGTGTGCGACAACTCCGATGCCACGCCCAGAATAATTTCAAACTTCTTTCCTACTCAGAAAAGATAGAGTGGTAGGGAGATCTACCAACAGCTCAACATTGGGCTGATCGCGCCGAAATAGGTCATTTCTACTTAAACATAACACGGTGTCAGACTTAAAAACAGATGAAACAAAACTAGCTTAGAAATGGTACTCGGATGTACGTAATTGAACACGTCATACTAAGTGTAGTTATTCAATGTGAAACGGTGGTATCGGACCCGACTGCATAACTGTGTAATGCACTGAAAAAACGACTATCAATTTTTGGATACTTAAATTTGAACTGTAACTTTTAGTCTCAGACAGTTTTATCTCATATGACATTATGCTTTACTAGTTCCAGAGATGACGTATTTCGACGCAATTAGATTTAATATTTAGGCAATAGTAATTTTTGTTACCTGGTAACCTATCTCTAAAAATTACGAATTTCGGCGATATTGGTATAATGTGCAAGGGACATTAACCTTATTACTACTACTAATATTTAATGGATTAAAAAGAGCTGAAACTAGGATGGTCTCTAAATCACTGTTTCGTACCGTTACCATGACTGGGGTTATCACAAATGACTAATAACTACAGCAAGTTTTTCGAAATAGTCGATCTTTTCGTACTAACAGTTTAAAAACAGATGGTGAAAAACGCATTAATTACTTCAATGTTACATTCACTCTAAGCCAGTGAAGTGTCAAGTCTTGAACAAAAAAATTCAGTTTTCCCGTTAGAAAACGTTAATGGTTAATTATCATTTAGACTCAATACATCACTTTCATCCCTCGCATTTGTAACCACCCTAGCGTAGTTTGAGCTTAAAATTTACCAGACGTTCAATAAACTACCATACAAAAACTATAACTCCTTTTCTACTTAAGAAATAATTTGAGTAGTAGTAAGAAGATACCTATCGCTTCAACATTGGACTAATCGCGATGAAATTCGTCATGTACAAAACTAGTAGCTCACTGTTACTTGACATAGCACGGTGTCTGACTACACTCCAATGAAAAGTAGAACCATTATGAACCTAAAGATAAATTTCCAATTGTACAACACATTCGACATTTATGCAGTCAAGGTGCGATTTCATCCAGCAACGCGCTTGGCCATGAGGTCTCTTTATCGCCAATTCGAATTTCAACACCGTTTAAAGTTTGTTAATTCTATACTTCGTCACAATAAACACAAGCATGAATATTTTGCATTATTACCTTTTGTTATGCTAAAACCGAAATTTGGAGGGTGGTCTTCAACTTTTGCAAAGGACTGTAGTTGTGTGGAAGGAGCTTAATTGACTGGCGGGATGTAGCGACGGTACAGAGCGCTTAGTAACAGTCAATGTAAAAGGTCCTTCCTTAATAGAAATTTAATTTCATCAGGTTGAAGGGGCTCTCCAATGGCAAATTCTTGAGGAGTCATAGTCTGGTTCCTGATTCCGCGACTACAGAAGTCAACATTCCAGCACCAAGTACAAGACTGTAAAACGTGGCCTACAGAACGGCAGGGCGCAGGATGTCTTTGGTTAACATCACGGCCAAGGCAGTCGTAAGAACTATTAGGTAGCGACGGCAGCTCCGATTTACTGCGCGCAGAAATAGAGAAAGATGTGAAAGTCACGAACGACTTGAGTTGGGGACTATACAGTATAGCAACCTTAATGTTTCACACAAGGTAAAGCTTCATCAAGTACACGAACCTATCACCAGAGCATTGTTACACCCAAAATAAATGGTGCTAGGAAGGAGCGCATGTTTCAGTTTTTGAGTAGAGATGTCAGGTTAGATAGAGGTTGACATTGGTCAACAAGAGCTTAACTATGTTAACGTAGAGGGCTTGTAACAGAGCCTCCGAAAAAAACAGGTTTACACCGCTACAAGTTTCAGAATCTTCGTCTCTGATTAAGCAATTCAATTGGCAAATGACGCAAAGACCAATCTGACATAAAGTTCAAGTAAATAAAATAAGAAACCGATTTGAAGCGAATGAGAACTAGTAAGTTGAGAACCACATGAAGCCGGTCTTGCACACTGACGCTGCGCAAGCATCACCTAGCTACGCCGTCGCGCACCGGGAGTGCGCAAGGACTGACAGAACTCGTCAGGCCTTCCACGCTCGTCAATATTTGTACCCTAGGCTGGCATGGATTTTACCCTAGAATGCTCCTTGATTACCCTGGGAAATATAATTGAGGGCAATATAGTAATTACCGTATAGTCTCCCAAAATACAATTGGCTTTGCTTTTAATTATGTCACATAGACAGCTTTATTAAGTATGTGGGGATTCGTTAATTAATCAATGAATGATCTGAACGCCTATATTATGGAAATGTGTATAAAACGACAGCCTTCCATTTAAAATTACAAAAGATATTTCCAAATGTTGATCGATAAACAACTCAAACAAACTCGCAAAGCACTGTGGTCGACAAAATGGATGTACAGGGTTACATAACTAATGTTCACAATACATGAATAATAATTGTTACAGAAATCGAACAGAACATTTTGGACAAAAAATGCTGACCTATGTAATATTTATTCCGCTCGCTGTATTGAGTCTTTTGACCAGTTCAAAGCAAACAAAAAGTGAATAAACTCAACGTTCGTTGTTGAGTATCGCCTTACAATATGTTCAAAATAAGAAATAGCCTAACTTAATAGAAACAATTTTAATCTCCATGAAGCTATTCTACTCACACAAAAAAAAGAGTTCTGCGAATACATAGTACAAAACCATACAAAACTAAAAAGGAGAGAACTAAAAATACCGTACAAAACATTTACTCGAATTAAAAATTGCAAGTAAAGCAATAAAATTGAACGTTTCGAGCATTCGCTCATCTTCAGCATAACAAATTTACCTGAAAAAACATGAAATGAAGGCTTAGGAACCAGTTTCTACAGTTTCTCGCCATACATTTTTAAAGTGAATTTTATCAGGACTTCAATTTTTAGAGCGTTCAATGTTTGTAGTTCTTATAAGTTTCTACATGATGATGAGTTCACATTTTTTAAAGAATTTTTCCGTAAGAATGGCTTTTCAACTCGACTTGTAGACTCTCATATTGGTAAATATTTGGGAAGAAAGTTCAACAAACTGCCTTCTGTGGAATCAATCTGTGAGGACATTCGCTTTGTTTCGTTTCCGTATTTTGGACCTCAGTTGAGGAAATGAAGAGAGAAATTTTGGATTTGTTTGTCAAATATTTTCCGGGCGTAAACTTTAAGGTGGTTTTAGTTCATAGTTTCAAAATAGGCTCATTTTTTCGTTTTGAAGACATTCTTCCTACCGCGATGCAGGCNTTAGGGATCATTCAGAGAATTGCAATAGCCCGTTTGACATCAGTAATTTTAGAATTCTCACTAGATCTATATTTGCCTCCGATTTAAGAATTTTAGAGTCTCTCTTCATTTTAAGATATAAGCCGATTTTAAACAACCAATTAGTTCTTTTCCGTTGTCAATAGTTAACGGTTATTTTTTTTGTAGGTTTGTTTTTTGTTTTGTTTGTTTTTTCAATTAATCAACTTTCTAATTCATTTCATGTTTTTTCAGGTAAATTTGTTTTGCTGAAGATGAGCGAATGCTCGAAACGTTCAATTTTATTGTTTTACTTGCAATTGTTATTTCGAGTATATGTTTTATACGGAATTTTTAGTTCTCTCCTTTTTACTTATAATCAGGAAGCCTCCCGATGACTTTTTTGCACAAAACCATACAATCTACAAGATAATAAAAACGCTATCACGGTTTCCGCATTTTACATTTCTATGGTATCGACATTACAGAAGGTTCTGCGCACGTGAAATTACTTTTCACTTCTTAAATGCCTTAATTTCATTAGTATTAATTGGAAAATTAGAAGTAGTAAAGCACTGCATGCATCAAAGTTACGCTCGGTTTCATTCTACTAACTGGTTCTTTGTGAAGTTTTGGTTGAATTTAATTTGCTGAAGAAATGTTCAACGGAAGCGTTTCAAAACAGAAAGACCAAGAAATTTGAAATGACAATTTTAAAATTTAGATAACATGACAGCCCACTGGCATTTTTACGGCAAAGCAGCGTTTCCCGGTAATTAACAGCCGACATGTCTGGTGTGAATTGTTCATTCATGAAATGTTTTCGACACTCTTCCTCAAGACATTTCTTATTGACAAACTTTTTCATTTGAGGAATTTTATCTAACATACATATAAACAAAGATTTTGGAGTCAGTGTTGAAGCATTACGCTGATTCAGACTGCGTACGAGGTCATGTATAGGAACCTCGGCGAAAAACCATTTTTTGGATTTATGAAACCTTTTCAACTAAGAAGCATCTAAAATTAGCAAAAAGAAGCTCAATCTTTTGTGGAGTAATGCCAGTTATCTCTGGCATCGTTTCAGTTGTTGTCATCACAATGTATATAGTCTCGAATGGCCGGTCATTTCGAATCGTCGGTTGTTCTATGTTCATTTTAAATTTTCGCGCTCAGTAGAGATCTAGAACCCGTAAGGCGTGTAGTAAGTAATGTAATCTACCACACGCCTTACGGGTTGGGGTTTTAGATCGCTACTGATGGCGAAAGTTGAAAATTAGTATAGAATAACAGACGATTCTGAACCGACGACCTTTCGAGACTTACCCTATCACCTACTGGCACAAAATCATTAGTGAGTGTTGGATGGGATGGATTCAGCAAAGAAATGGTCGCATTCTTCTCCAAAGCCACATGCAAAAAAATCTGAACAAAAGCTCCTAATTAGGCTAGATATTTCTGTTCTCAGATTGGAGATATTCGGAGAATCAAACTGAAACAAGGTATTAAATGCGTTCAATTTCCCAAAATTGTAATTTAAGAACTCCAAATGAGTGCGGCTTAGCTTGTTGTTTGACGAAAACTCAACAAAGTGAAGTGTGAATGCATCCCACCGCTCCAGCAATCGTCGGACTCAAGCTTGTAAAGAAACTGCATGCCGCCAAGGAAGTTGGCGGCATCCAACTTCCTGGCATGCCGCACATTGCGAAAAGAACCGTAAATTGTTCAGTACCGGCGTGGAACACGTTAACTTGTGCTATATTCACGAAAAAAATGTTGATATGTTCCATCTTTTAATTAAATGTCTGTAGTTTTTGACAATCTTCTATGTTTTTTCATGATTTTTATAAACTAAATCTGAAATATAGATTTTACCCTAGATTTTGCATTTTTTCCTTTACCTTAGACTGTACACTAGAAGAGGTCTGATTACCCTAGGAGTGGAAGCACTGGAACTCGTTCTAAGTCATGAGCACTGCAGGACCAGGCTTCCCAGATGTACAGTCAGGCTACGAACTATGACCCAGAGCTGTACCGTAAATTGAGACTGTTCAAAGTTGGGAGAGACGACATGGGAGACACTGTGTGTAAGAAGTTACGAAACTTGAGCCGACTGTGGTTGCGAAGGTATAAGATGGTGAAAGGTATCCCGTGCTGTGAAGTTTCTTTAAGACTTCCAAGTTTTGTTTTCGGCTGTACACTGGCGAGGGAGGGAGCTTGGCTTGTGTTGTTGTTTGAAGTCAGAACATGCCACCCTAATTTCATCTCCTTCGTATACATAATCGGTTTCATTGATTTCGATGCGCATCTACTGATGATGTTCAGGTCCATTGCCCAGATCAACACTGTATAGTATGTAGATGTCAGGTAAACGAAAGTCACGGGCGGTTCATTCAGCACACCTTGCTCCTTGGGAAGATATACTAATGGCGAGCACCAGATACTATTTCATTTTCCTTACAGTATCCGTTCATGTGTCATGCCAAACTCTGTCACACGCATACTTCGGTCTTCGGTTCAGAAAATGTTCACGGAAGTGCGAACCGGAAGCGTGTCAGAGAGTTCGTAATCGAAAACACAACACAATTGCTGCAAAGTAGTGTGTTCCGGAAATGTTCCGAGCGAGTGTTCTTTCGTTTCACGGTATCATTCAAAATTCAAAGTTTATCTTTCTACTCAGATTTTGCTGCTCAAGTTCCTTCGTATCGGACATGAATGCAAAAATTTCGTTGTTCCATGTTTTAACCTAGGAGTTGTGAAGAATTCTTTAGAAGTATTTGAATTATTTATAAGTTGTCAGTCATCTCTTGGAATATAAAATATCCAAGAAATTTTTTCATTCAACTATCCCTTGACAGGGTTAATCTATTAGCACGCCACGTACTGTTTGTCTACTAATACGCCTCGTATAGTTTGTCTATCAGGATGCCTCGTATGGTTTATTTATTTGTACACCTCGGATAGTTTGTCAAGAATTTCACAATGGCTCCACTCAGAGTCAGAGCGTCTCATGTGCCACAGGTGCCAGATAGCTGGACAGATAACCTGTACTGGTCACACTTGAAACGAAGAAACGAGGTCACATTCTTGTACTGAGAGCGACGAAATTATTTGTCCAACCACCAACGTTCAATACCTTCAGTTATTTCTTAAACGTTACTGGTATTAGCATTCGGAATATATTCTTTGTTATTAATTGCAACAAAAATGATTAAAGATCCTAATTTAACAAACAGATTTACAATATCACACACAACTTCAGTTGAAGAATGAATTAGAACAAATCAGCACAGTCATAGAGAAGCAATATGTGTAACAAGATAATAGACAATAGTATATCTTCTCATTTTGACAACTTCTTTCAACCCGTGTTTCAAATTTTCGGTTGATATTGATGCACGATATGAAAATCTTGTATAAAATCCTTTCACCCACATATCGTTCAGAGTTATTCCATAAGTTAAATTTAATGTTCATTCCTTTGCAAATTCAAAGATCAACTGCCTGAATATATGCGCTCGTCTGTCATCTATAAGCGCTGCTGTTCACATTGTGTGTCGAAAGACGTGGGCTTCTCTGTGTGAACGCTCGTTGTTCGCGTCACGGAGAATGCCGGCAGAAGTTTTCTCTAAGCCGGCCCCAATGTAATCCATCCCTCTTTGCTGTACGTATTCGAGCAGAAAAATGCGATCGGTCGTAAAAGCTAGAAAATTTACAAATGATTCCTTCTGCTTCCACTACAGCAACCATCCAAATTTTCGTATATTTGGACATTTTATGAGATAAGCCTGTTTCGTGCAATTTCCTGATCTGTCGACGCTCTTCAAATTGAATCAATTTCGTGAGATTCTTTAATGTAAATTGTTTTGGTTGTCAATTTTTTTATTGTGAGTTTAATGTAAAAAAAATTCCCGTATAAACAACTGCGAGTAAAACGTAATGTTATTTTTTAAAGTTGTGAATAGCTAATGGATATTTATACATGTGCGGCAAGCCAACTTCCTTGTTTCGTATTGCAACAAAATAGTAGTAAAGATTACTTCTTATTACTTTTTATACGAATTTACAAATTAGAAGTTCTGGTTAACATAGTTTTAAAAATCAAATCCGTTTAGTGGCAACCGCCGTTATCGATCCACAGTGTGAGCCGAATTCTGCAGTTTCTCATCACGCCTCTAAAGCATATTGATAAGAATGTCGGCCGTTTCTCCCTGAAAATCTCTTTTCATATCTTATAGAGTTTGTGGGCGGTCAGTATAGACACGAGATTTTAAATCCCTTTGCAAAAAGAAGTTACATGAAGCCAAATCGAGAGAAAGCACAGGCCACTCCAAATCGCCTCTCAGTGTGATGAGGCGCCCTGGGACGCGATTTTCTATACAGAATCAGACAGAATCACTTTCCCTGACCGTTGTCTACCTCAACAGAATAGATTTCCGGTCCAGGGCTGGTCCCATAGGTGCAGTATTGAACTGATTTTGGAAAGCGCGCTGAGTTGAAACAACCGAACTTTCGCTGGAAAAATGGGCCTCTATGGCAAATTCGCGCAGTTTTTACTCCAATGCATAACGGCAATTGAGCCTCAAGGTTACAAAATCATTTGAAACACGCCTACCTGGCTGGGGATCTTGTGAGCTTCAGAGCACTCACTTTGAAAAAGGGAAGTTAACTTGCCGCGTTCTGTGTGTAAACCAAGTCATGATGAACTATTTCTTAGCAAACGTTTTGTAATTTATAGATTCCTTCATCAGTAATAAAGAAACAAGAGCATTACAACATATTGATGCATAAAATACATACATTTGATAAATATATGTATTTGCAATATATATATATACGTATAGTTATATATACACACAAACATATATTCAAATCCAAGGTGATTGAAAAGTAGCTCCCAATTTTCCTACTTTTCGACAACACACCACGTTGTCGAGTAGCATGAGTTGTCACAGCAACTGCACTGATTTAAAATTTCACTAGTTTTTGAGATCTACAGGTCTTCAGAGCCCCTGCTGTACACGCAACGTCCCACTTTACACGACAGATGAATGAGTATGTCGCTTACTGGGCACGGTCGTTTAGAGTTAAGGCCCGTTTACACTAGGGGCGTCACACAGGCGTCAAGCGCCTCACCGCCCCTCTTTGCAGCACCTACATGCGCTTCAGGCGGGCATCCGAGTGATTGACCAGCTAGCGATTCACAGCCGCCCTGCCTCTTGCACAGTGTTGCCAACTGGCATATTTCACTGCCAAATTTGATCATTTTTGGCAGTGAAAAGTTATTTTGGCAATGAAAAATTACAATTTGGCATTGAAAAGAATGGAATTTGGCAGTGGACGCTTTTGGCATTAAACCAGCTATGAAAGAAGTCATTTCGCTATTTTTACGTATTGAGCAAACGGATTGGCGCCTATTTGGACGCTGTGGACATGAAGAGCTGCAACGTAAAACGTGTTATCGAAGATCAAACGAGTCTTGTTCAATCTTCGATCAAACGTGTTTGTAACTCAGCGGTTGGCACTTGGCGGGTTGCCGGGCTACAGTTCACTTCGCAAGCGCGTGAGGGTCAGTAACTTGTGGTTTTTAGTTGTCAGTGCTGTCGTTAGTGTTCAGCTGATGAAAGCTAAACTCGTAATTATGTCGAAGTGGAATAAGTCCTATGACTCAGGACGTACCTACAGAGTGATATGGAAGAAAGAGTTTGCATAGCTGACAAAAGCCAAAGATAATACACAGTCTGCTTTTTGTAAGGTATACTCCAAGAATATGCACCCTAGAAAAACTACGATTACGCTGCATGCTGACAGGAAAGAACACAAAACAAGGGCTTCCGTACTTAGCTCTGTGGGATCTAACAATTTTTAGAGAGCCGCAAAAACTCAAGGACCTAGTGATGAAGTGAAGAAAGTTGAGTTAAAACTCGCATTGGTTATCAGATGTCACAGTTCAGTGTCTGCTGCAGATCATTTTGCGAAGTAATTGAGAATAATTCCGCCGGAAGTAAATTAGAGAACATACGGCTTCACCAAACCAAGTGTTCGATGTTAGTTAGGTGATATCACCAGCGCTTGAAAAGGAACTACGGGATGAAATTGCCGGAGCTAAAAAATACTTCATGACGATCGACGAGTCGCCTGATGTATCAAGCGACAAGAACTTGTGTGTTTGCGTTCGATACTATGATAACAGTGCTCAAAATGTAACTTTACTGTTGGGGCTTGCGCCTGTGCTAGAAACAACAGGTGGAGCTTGGTTTCACGCAACTACGTCACTACTTGAGAAGAATTACATGGCTTTGAAAGACTGTATTGGCTATTGCAGTGATGGTGCTAGCAAAGTGACAGGAGAGCACAATTCTCTCTGGTCTCGAGTTAAAAACGAATCTCCCAATGGCATAAAATTGGGGTGCACGTGTCGCAGTTTAGCACTTTGTATTCAGAGCCAATATCCAAAAAAAATCTTCAGCACGTTGTATTCAGTGAAAAATGTCTTTTAGATATTATTGTTGAAAAATTTTGTAAAACGTTGACTATTTTTATTGTATTGTTTGTATCATGGGATAAATTTTTGTTCATTTTAATTCTAAAATTTCAAAACACCCTAAAAGGTTGTACATTTACCTTAATTTCACCCAATTCTATATTATTATTATTCAAAACTTACATGCACACGAAAGGTAAAACGTTGAAAAGCTTTCGACAAAAATATCTTAGGGGCATCTCTGTTATATTTACCAACATAGTTGACTTTTTGGCAGTAAAGCACTAGATTTGGCATTGAAGCTTGAGCAATTTGGCAATATGTCCCTCACAGAATCTGGCAACCCTGCTCTTGCAACACAGACGCTGCATTCAGTCGGGCCTGAGTCGGCTGCTGTCCGTGGTTATGTGAGGTAGTGTGTACGTTAACGCTTCAGCTTAAACTATGGATAGCAACACCACATTTGTATGGTCTCACTCTCTAGAACAAACCTTAATTTAACTATACAGAGTTCATGCCATTTATGTATTTACAATAATCTTTTCACATTAGCTTACGTGTTTTAGGTACACTTCGCAATACACTTACTGGAAATTACGTGTATCTTTGCTTTTTCATGGAAATTTTGTGTCAAAAATATCCACCATTTTACACTTATTTGTTATAATTATTTTTTGTTTTGCTATATTGAAATGAACTGGAAATGTGACTGTTATGTTTCAAACCAGATATTGATTTAACAATAGAATTGTTTTGAAAAGATTTTAATAAACAAAATGGAAAAATGATTGTTTCACCAACCTTCAAGTAGTCATCCTTCAATACATAACAATTGAACTCAAAGCAGATTTTGAATGCAGTCTTGTATAATTTTGAAAATCCAATTTATTTTCAACTGAGAGTTCTCTGAAGATGTGAGTGTATGAACTCCTCTCGTCTCTTCTCTGCAACCATTTTTTAACCCAAATGCGATGCCTACCTTTTTTCTCTTCACAGCAGCACACCCTAAAATTGTCCACGGCTCTTCTTCACTCACATCCATCCTCACAGCTGTCTCGATGAAGCGCGTCACGCGCGTGTATCCGCAAATGAGGGAACAGTTGTGGGCGTCAAGCGCTGCAGCAAGCGCGCGTCAAGCGCTTGCTCAACCCTGTCGTTGCCCCGGTGTAAACGAGCCTTTAGACGTCTGAACATCTCTATGGGCCTTCGAATTTGAAAACCAAATAATCTGAAGAGAAAAACAACAGCTATGAAGTTTTCACATATTAAGGAACATTCATTGAAAATGTGAACAAAAAATAACTACATATGAAAAATTCCAAAATTTTAAAAATCGGGAGCTACTTTTCAATCATCATATATCATATGTGTATGCATTTTTTTTTTACACGTACATGTATACAAACTTATGTACATATAAAAAATATTTACACACTGTTAGATATTTGCTTAATCGCTTTGTTGTCTGTCCCTGTTCGGACGCCAATTCTTCGATATTTATTCAAGCTGGTCCTTCTTGGAAGCCAGTTGATAGATTATTAGGTGCGCGAATCCTGTTCGGCCCTATTGATAAGTATTTAGGCTGGTCCTTCTTGGGAGCCAGTTGATAGATTAGTAGGTGCGCGAATCCTGTTCGGCCCAATTGATAAGTATTTAGGCTGGTCCTTCTTGGGAGCC
>JACJUY010005286.1:15632-27299 GCA_014220935.1 Platorchestia sp. MABIK | reverse complement strand
AATTTCGTTCCCTCACATTTTGAAATGTTTGACGCCGCGTTCACGCGAAGCGTCTGTTCACCTCCGCACCTCTGCCCGGAGGGCCTAAGGCGGGAAGAGCAATGTGTAAGTAAAGTAACGTTACATGTTTATAAAAACTTTTCCAGTTCAAAATAAAACAATGTCTTCTAGTTGAATATTTTGAGATCTTTCTTCCGCAGCGAAGTGCTTCTGAAAAGTCTTTGAAAAAATAACCCTTGATTGATTTAATTTTCATTTCTTAATTGTTGTCATAATGCAGCAATATTTAATTGCTTTTACACTGTATGAATCATTGGTATTTTGCATTATTAGTGTCGTATTTGGAATATAATTCATACAAATTCTCAACCATAAGCTCTTACTTTTTGACGAAAACGGATTGATTTTTAGACGAATCGAGATGAACATAATTACTTATTTCCACTTTCTATAAATCTTATTAACTTAACTTACACATTTGTGACTGTCTAAGTAAAACTGTAACTGATGATGTCTACTGTCCTTCGCATAGTTTGTTTCAACGCCCGTTTCATTCATCAGACATTTCACCACCACGCCTGTTTCATTCACCAATAGATGCAAAATGAATGTCTTAAAAATTGGTCATTCATCTCGCCCTAAATCGACATTTGGCCTACATACATCCGCAGAAAAGCAGCAAAAGCGTCGTGGGAAGCAAGCGAGCACAAACATTTTGGGAAGCGCCCTCTCCTCAAGCAACATTTTGCTTGCTGTGTTCGTGATCGTAGTAGCCGAGTGGTAAAGAACCCGTCCTTCCATGAATGTGTCGAGGGTTCAAATCCCGGCACTGGGTGGCGACTTTCTCCATTGTGTATATGGGAAAAACTCAAAAGCACTTTTCCCAGGTGTCTGAAATGGGTACCGGTCTTGACCGGGGAAACCATCATGGCGTTTTGGCGTTAGTTACAAGGCATTTGAAAAACCAATGTACAAGGTGACATGTATCAGGCTTGATTGGAAATAAAGCATTCTCAGATGCCGACGTTTGTTTTGCACACCGAGCAGGCGAGGAGCCCATATTGCTGCCGGCGAAACAGGCCCGGGAATATGGAGGGGCGGGAATATGGGGGGTGCAGGGGGGGCTGCGCCCCACGGTAGGGGGGCGCGATGGATGCTCAGGACGAAGGCCGTAACTCGGGGTTTCTTTGAGGGCGGCCGCGGCGTCGGTTGCGCACTGGAAAATTAGGTAGCACTTGCAGTGCTTTATGACGGTGTAAATTGCAACAGCGCCAGATATAGAGAACAGCCGCCGGAGGGTCTGCCTTATCCGCACACACACACACACAGACCCGAGCCTCATGATACCGCCGTATAGAAATCCACTTCAATAGCTCCAGGTGTAAAGAGGAGGAATACGGAAGGGTGGGGAAGATACGGGAGAGGGGGGTACAAACGCAAGAGGGGGAAAGATACGTATGAGTGGGAATATACGGTAGTTACGCAGAAGTAGGAATATACGGTAGTTACGCAAGAGTGGGAAAGACACGTAAAAGTGGGAGTATACGAGAGAGCGGGGTACAAGCGCAAGAGTGAGAAAATACGGGAGGGTTCAAAAGATAGGGGAAGGTGGGAGTAACACGGGAGAGTCAGGGAAGTTATGCATAATCGTGATCACCTGTGTGGGCACTTGTGCATCTTAGCCAGACACACTGACGGAGAAGCTAAGGTTTGTGTTCGAAGGCATGGGTGTATGCTGTCACTGTTATATAGCATGTGGTAATACTGAATCCATTTCAAAATTTTGAATGTTCGGATGGGGCCAGGCTTTTAACACTGTACTTTCAATCCGTATTTCGACGGAGTTGCACTAGAAGGCGCTCAGTTTTAATCTTTTGGAAGCATTTTTTGGCATCCGTAGAGATCGACTTTGACATAACAACAATATCCTCATGCTTTTAAATGCACATAGTGGTTCGAATTTACGGACCCTCAACAGAGAAGAAACACAAACCTAAAATACAATGTAAAGTTAGTAAACTTAGTAAAGTATTGAATAGTAAAGTTAGTCAAATAACGTCCACAAAAAGTCCTCTACGTACAAATCCCATCACATGTTCTTCAAGATTTAAATTTTGTGAAAATTTAACTTTCTTGAGCATCTCTCACGAGAATAGCGTGAAATGGGCACCTACGACACATCAAAGGATTTACGAGTCATAACGACCCGACAAACTCAATTCTAAAGAAGATATTTGGAATATAAAGAAAGTTAACTCAAGATATTAGAAACACAATTTGTGCATCCATATAGAATCTGAGAATGAAATACAAGTAAGAAGCTGCACGGGATTGGAAGTTTTGAAACAAAGCTAAAAAATTTAGCAAATTCTACCCAGTCGCGCAGCACCGATCCGCTTGGCAATTCAATTCACAGAGCCCCATGGGACTCGTTTAAAAAATAATTTAGAATCAATCTTCAATATTTCCCTCGAAGGAATTATAATCGTATAACCAAGCATTCCAGTAACCCTGAACTTAAGTTCTGCGCTCTCTCTTGTCCTTCACTTCACTTACTTCACCTCATAAACATCACCTCATAAACATCCCCTCATATACTTCACCTCATGTACATCACCTCATGTACATCACCTCATGTACATCACCTCATGTACTTCACCTCATGTATATACATCACCNATGGAGTGGTGTTTGTATTGGTGTCTCATACGTTAAGTAGGTGTTTGTCTTTCTGTCCTAAATATTTCCCCAAAACTTTTGAGATGTATCTGCATAAAGTCCATCTTACATGTGGTCGTCAAGAAAAGTAAATTATTAATGTGTAATAGATCCATTTGTAGTTCCGTCATTGTAAAAACATGCTTTTTTATTGTAGGCCAAAGATCTTGAAGATGGGTTCGCCTCTTTGAATTTTAATAATCACGTGCACATTTGAAATTCCAGAATCTTCAATGTTGTGGACGGAAGGCCAGATGAAAAGTCTTTGCATCTCAACACCTTTGCGAACTGTTGCGTCATCTGCTAAAAGCTCAATGTCAGTGGCATCGACGTCATCTGCATTTGCTCACAGCAGGAGTGTCATCGTCTGCTCCCAAGGAGCTGGTGGAAGTGGAGGTGCTGACGACG
The DNA here is from genome assembly GCA_014220935.1 of Platorchestia sp. MABIK. NCBI lineage: Eukaryota > Metazoa > Arthropoda > Malacostraca > Amphipoda > Talitridae > Platorchestia > Platorchestia sp. MABIK. The sequence goes on along the minus strand of JACJUY010005286.1, from coordinate 24,173 downwards.
GAGGAAATTGGCTTCATCAAGTAATATTTACAGTGAGGTAGTACAGCACTCAGGAACGCCTTAGAGGACCGACGGTTGTCGGCGAGTCGCAGCGTGAGTGGCGGTCTAGGGTAGACCGATGGAGCTGTTACTGGCTGAGGGTCTCTCTGACTTGGTAGTACACGAGACGCTAGGTGGTAGCTGACTTCGGCCGAAGACGTAGTGTGGCGGCACGGTTGACAGTCGAGGCGGTGTGGCTGTGGGAGCGATGAGACTTGTATTGAATACCAAGACGGCTGTAAGTCAACTGAACTGAGCTCGGCCGCGCAGCTGTTTATATAGGCCTTGGTGCGGCCTCACTGCCGCAATCCAGCTCTCTGGTTAGTGGAACTGGGGGGCCGTTTTTGAAGCGGTCAATCCTGTGCTAAACGTACTTGGGTGTATTCAGATGTCGCCTGGCTGCTCAGAGCACACGGCTTGTATAGGCTCGGTCCGGCACCCCAGCGCCAAACTTGAGCGCCGATTGGTCGGCCAGTACGGGCGCTTTGAGGCTGTGAGGTGGCGCTTTTAAGCTTGTGTGGTGGTGTGTGCGCACAGCTAGTTGAGACCACCACACCCCTAACATTTTAATTGATTATATCGCCGCTTTAACTTAACATATATGAATTTCCTTCTCTTTTCACAATGTAGTAAATTTTTTTTCCTTGTGGAATAATTTAATTTTAAAAAAATCTGTTGAATAACCACTTTACAATGATCGATTAACTGAAAGAGATAGAAAAACTAATTGTTCAAAGGAAAAGTTTTTAAAAAAATTCCGATAATCTTCCTTAGTTTCGTACTTTCCAAAAATTATCTTTTGTTCACTCACAATGTAGTAAATTTTGTTTTCAAAACATCACCTCATTAATAATTTTTTGACGACGAATTGAAGAAGTTTTTCAAGAACTGAAAGTAAACGGTGAAATAATCCGCACAACTCTTCATTCCGTTGTGGCTAGAAGTAATGTTTGCCTCGAGAGAAATGGATGGTATGTCAAAGTAAATTAAATTGTTTTTTTATTTAAACGTTATTTTAGGTAATTATTTGTTCCTCTTTTAAATTTTTGTTTGTTCGGTTTCTTGGAAAGTACATAATAAGGAAGAACCTCAGTATTGTTTAAAAAAAATTTTCTTGAAACAATTACTTTTCCTACCCCTTTTAGTAAATAAATCATTGTGCAGTGGTTATTCAATCGATTTTCAAAAACTTGAATTATTCGAACAGAAAACAAAATTTACTACTTCGTGAACAAAAGACTATTCAAATATGTTAATTTGAAGAGGAGATATAATCAATTAAAAAGTCAGGGACATTTTTGTGGGATACCCTGCAGTCGACGTAACAGCTCCTACTGCCATATTTCTTCTATTTTGATGCGATGTATGCAAACAATCGCCTTCAGTGTGCTTTCATTACAGTTAGCCATAAATTAAGAATAATTGTGTGATCGCATTTTGCAATGAGTCATAATTTTAGGAAAATAAATTTTCTTTGATGCGTAATCATTACAGTGCATTTTAAAATTAGGGCCCGTTGTAAATATAATTAGCACTACGGCAAATGTTTTTTGAAAATATGTATAAAAGAACTTTGCAGTGCTTTATTCTGTTCAACAATACTTGGTGTTAATTTAGAGAGAAAGTAACATGCTTTTAGTATTTGCATTCATTCTCCTCCACCATTGCAATTAAGAAAATTTACTGTAATGCCCAGTTTTTAGTAGAGTGTTTTATTGTTTGACGCAATCACATTGTATTGAGTACAAATTTTAGAACAAATTCCCTCTTCAAAAATTGTCCGTCTCGTAGGTTTAAGCTATGAATTAATTTAACCTATCCTAACGTCAGCTTAGCGGCTTGGCTGTAAATCTATATGTGCGTTATTTTACCCCGTAGTTTTGAACGGAAATATTTTCTGTTTCATTTAAACAAAGTATACAACGCATCGGCCAAATTAAGAGGAACTATGCTGTGATTGTTTTCATTCATTATCATGCATTATGATAAAATATAAGAGAGGACCGGTGCCGTGATGCTGTCACCCCTCGTGCCCCCCTTGGCTGCCATACTGTATAAACATACACTCACCCAAGCATTGGACGGAAAGAGCTAACTTCGAGTTGATCGCCTTATGCTATAGACTGGCACCCTCAAGTGTCCAGTTCTATCATTCAGGCCTATCATTTGCGTTCACATTGCTTCTTTCAGTTCTGATGCATACTTAGCAATTTCTTCTTTGCCCTTTTTCAAAATTGTTGTTTCAATACGCAGGTTATCCTGTGCTAGAGAACACTTCGTGCGTTGACTGTTTTATGGTCCATACTAGAATTCCTTGTTATTTAATCTTGTCAGATTGCCTTTATTGTGGATAGAAACTTGTGAATTAATACTAATACTGACATTGTCATGCCGAGCGTCAATTATTCTGATCAAACAAGTTTTTTATCCAATTTATAGAGTTAAAGGATGTGAAGCGAAAATTGCACAGATTTCCATCGCATTGCCAGTTACAGTCGATCCTCGAGTTATGTATCGTCTTACGCGGACCTAAAGTGAATAAATATTAGTCTCAGCTGGACAACTAGCAATGCTCGTTCTAAGATGTAAATAATGTGTACTGATTTTCTTCATTAAAATTGAGGTTTTCATGAGATTCATTCAAGATCGACTGCAATGATTGTACTATGTATTTATTTCTTCTCCATTTTTAATCATTCAATTGATAGCTCTTTACCTACCGTTGTTAATTATTCAATTATTATTACAGTAAATAATGACGATTCACTGCGTTTTTTTTCTTTCCTTATTTATACTTCATTTATTTTAGCATAGAAAAGCCCATTACTTCATGAATTCGGTTTCTTCAATCATCTCCATGGTGAAGGCCTATATTTTAGCGGGACCATAAAGACAAAATACATCGTGAAGAACTCTTTTATTGATAAAAAATACGAGGTATCACTCATTCTGTTTGAAAGTATTTAGGCTAAAGCAATATATTAAAGCTACCTGATGAAGTTTGCATAATGATTATCACGGATGCTAGCTGAGTATCTTGTTGAGAAATTACATTCAAAACTACAGAAAAGACATCAACAAAGATTTTGAAAATTATTAAAAATTACATTCAATTTGAAAGCTAGAAAACTTATGCATAATTAGAGGAAAACATTGACTGAAACTTAGTGCTGCCCTCACTTCCATACTTAGAAAAGGAAAGAGAGAGGAGTTATAGCATGATGACAACTCTCTTACTGCTGAACGTGTGTAGCTGTCAATATCTTTACGTTAGAGCGTTTGCGTACCTCTACTGTTAATTATACAGCCCTGCAACATGCAATTTATTGCCACACCTACACTGATCAACAGCGTTACAAGTGATGAGCATGATGTTGCCTATCAAACATTCAGGTGCACATGTACTTTATCCCTTATATTAAAACCTATGCAAATAAAATATCAATTTCTATTTTTTACATCTGATCACTATTCCATTAAATTTTTTTGAGCTTGAATTTTACATAAAAACTTTAATTTTTTAAAACCATTCCCCTCAGGGGATACAACTATTGTATCTATGGGAATTAGAGCTCCCAGGGGGACAATGTGAGGGCCCGAGCTAAAAGTTAGGTAGGCTCTCTTTTTGTTAAAATTACATAGGTTTTTGTTTTGTTACGGATCAACTTTTTTTCGGTTTACTGCTGTCCTGTTTTTTTCATCACCTACTACTTTCTTCTTCAACTTTGATCTTGTTGCATGAACTTCTTTCTCATCTTACTGTTTCTATGCCCGTTCTGCATAGATACCACGTTCTCTTCACTCCATACTAAATGGTGCCTTCTTCCTTCCTCTCTTTGGATCTCATTTGTTGAGGATAGGGAGGCTTAAACTAATTAATAATCTAATCTTTTTTAAAACCATTCAGGGACATTTTGTAACCAAATCATCTGTTCCACTCACTCTAATCTGATATTACAGTGACAAATGCCTGCAAAAAAAAGAAAATTCATGATTATTTCTCTCACAAATCTAATAGCCTAAAAAATTCACATTTAGAATACTTCGTTTATATACATTGATGAATTTAAAAATTTTGATTGGATTGAGAGCTGCCAACTAGATTAAGGGAAGCGTCCCCCCTAAAGTTGGAAAATTGGGTGTAAAATAGAATTTAGCTGCTATAGGAGGTGAAAGAGGTCAGGTACATCCTGTGAAAAAATGAATTTCGTACGTTCGATCGTTCGCCCGCTACGGGGGTTTGAAGAATGGGGGGGAGGGGAGGGGGAAGAAGTATTTCATCATGTTACACCTCCCCCTTGGCTATTTCTCCACGGTGCGACGTTGCTACGTCATCTTCTATGTCTATTTACTACTATATAATGATTTCTGGGGTCCTAGCTGACCCTAAAAATAATAATGGAAAAAAATTAAGAGTGTTTATGTTTACCTATTTTGCCTTTTTTTTAGAGGATCGGAATGTGGGGTTTCAAAATGCTTCTTCTCCTACAGTTTTTGAGCTACAGTAATGATTTTGGCGTCATTGGATGCGGAATGACAAGGGCTTTTATAGTTTTTTTAAAATTATTTCACAACTACCTTTTGTTCGTATGTTATGACGTCATAAATCCACATTTTTTTCGAAAAAAAAATTAAGGATAGTATGGAAGTAGAAATGAGACATCGAGTGAGTGAAGGCTGTAAGACATTGGGTGCAATGAGGAAAGTTTTTGAATGCAGGAGTTTGAGTATGAATGCTAAGAGGGGACTGTATGAAAGCTTGATTGTGCCAGTTTTGTTGAATGGAGCAGAGTCCTGGGGTTTGAGAGTAGCTGAGAGGAGGAAGATGGATGTGTTTGAGATGAAGTGTTTGAGGAGCATGTATGGAGGGACAAGAAAAGATGGTATGAGGCATGAGTTGGTTAGGGGGCAGACGGGGATATCAAAATGCTGAGCAGGCGAGTGGATGAAAGAGTGCTTGGATGGTTTGAGCATGTTGAAAGAATGAATGTTGAGCGGCAGATGAAAGATATTTATACTTCGGAAGTGAGTGGTATTAGAGTGCGAGGTAGACCACGGATGAGTTGGATGGATGGGGTGAAGCGTTCTTTGTATGAAAGGGGTCTGACTGTGGATATGGCGAGAGGGAAGGCTGCGAACAGAAGTGAGTGGGGGCAGTGCATAAGAAGGTAATTTTATTTTTGACGCTGTACTGGGAGCTTGCCCGCGTGTGATGGGGGTTGACCTGTCTTGTGCGGGGGGAGGAGCTGCACTCAATGAAGCGGTCGAGGTAAACCAGCTATGGCTGTCGGGCCTGACTGTGGAAGGTGGTTGTGCTGGGCTGCTGCTGATCCTGGCAGCTCTGGTGCGGCCAGTGCTGTCTCTCTCGCTTCCTGGGCCTGGGAGGTGCGGAGGTGAACAGACGCTTCGCGTGAACGCGGCGTCAAACATTTCAAAATGTGAGGGAACGAAATTTCCCCAAAACCCCAAACTCGAACTGAGTATCCGTGAATGTGCTTTTTACCTCATTGAATCGTGAAACTGGAAAACAGTCATCAAATACATTCAGTTGTGATCAATTTTATCGTGCAAAAACAGACTGGTGATTTCTGTAAACTCTGTCTCCACTCGAAGTTTGTGTAGCCCTCAGTGCCGCCTCCCTCCGTGGTCAACCGCAACCCTCCTCCTCCCTCTTTCCGCACCCTCTTGTCACCCCCACTGACGTGAAATAGAACAAATTTACCAAGAATACTAGCGTGGAAACAAACAAGACCCGATGCAGCAGCACAGCTGAATTTTGTGAAGACTAACATAAAATACAGTGAAAATTACTTGAAATTCTCATCTGTTGTTGCAAAAAATTATACTGAATGTCTATGATGCTCAATTTTTAAAATTTAATCCAGAAAATTGTGTTCAAATTACTTTACCAGTAAGTAACTCTGTCCTTTTATTGAAACTGTGGTGAAATAGTGACGTAGAACGTGAAAGAGGAAAAACAATTTCTGTTAATTTGGAACGTTGTGAAACTGAGAGAGTAAAATGTGATACCCGGTACAGGCCTGAAACAATACACCTCTATGAGAGCCATTTCGCTAAGCCTGCGCCCACACTTCTTCCTCCCCCATCCCACCCTCTCCTCCACGCCTCCCAACTCCTCTCAAGCCTAGCTGTGGTCGAATGCCAGTGCTGCCTTGCTAGCATACGATGTCCCTCTCCTTTGACCATCAAAAGGCGATGGTTTTGTGTGTTTCTGAGTCTAATTTCTCTTCATCTCTTGGCAGTTTCTCTTCATCTCATTTTAAAGGCGATGTCTCCTATTTTTCTACCCTTTACGAGCAGCATCTCAAAAACCCGNTTAATTTTGATATACAGGGTGTTATGTATTTGATGCATATATTTTAACCACAGATAGAGCTATGAAAAGCCCTCTCTGGGGTGATTTTATTGTTTGTAAAATTAAATTTTCCATAAAGTTACATCATTGAAAAGTTTTTTACCATGAATACTTTTGGTCGCAAAAATTACATTTCATGTCCGATTTTGATGAAAATTTAGTTTACGGTAATAATTAGCCTACTTTTGAAGTAAATATTTTAAATTACTGCAAAATCTAGACCCAAAAAGTAATTACAGAGGTCTAAAGTCAAAGCCAAAAACGTTTATGTTCTCAATTGAAAATGTACAAAAAATTTATTTCATCACAAAGTTTGTGTCAAAAGCTTTCAAATGATGTAATCAAATTGCAAGTTATCTTTCTATTTCCTACTTTGAAATCTATTTTCACAACCATAACAGCCCCTGGTTCTGCTTAACTATAAACAAGTAACTTATTTATTTAACCAAATTCTGAAATACGGACACATTTTACAATCGCCACATTAAGTTACTTCAATTCCCAAGTTCAACAAGTTAGTTTATGTTACAAGCCGGCATGACGCGACGATAGCCGCCTTGTAGTGAGGCTACACGCTGAGCCGGGCGGCTGTTTTGGTTGTGAAAATCGATTTTAAAGTAGGAAAAAGGTAGATTACTAGTTATTTTCTTACATCATTGAAAAGCTCTAGACGCGAACTTTGTGATGAAATAAGATTTTTGTACATTTTCAATCGAGATCATAAACGTATTTGGCATTGACTTTAGATCACTCTAATTACTTTTTGGGTTAATATTTTGTTATTTTCGAAATGTTTACCTCATGAATAGGCCAAGTATTACCCTAAACTAAATTTTATTCAAATCAGCCAAGAAATTCTATTTTTATAACCAAAAGTATTTTTGGGAAATAAACTTTGATTTGATAGAACTTTTTTAAATTCGATTTTTTGAATAATAAAATCACCACAGAGTGTGCTTTTTGTAGCTTTATCTGCGGTGAAAATATGTACATGGAATTACACAACATTCTGTACATCAACGTATTGTACTTTCTTTACTTTCATTAACCTTACTCATCCAAATACTCTAAGTTGTATTTGTTCATAGGCGATGTACTTACTGCTGACGTAACATTTCAATTATCTTGGGTCATTGTGGTCCTATAATTATTTTTTCAATGAAATGTAGATATTTTTCCTGCTCTTTACTCATTTTTTTCTTGTGAAAAATTTAAGCAGGTTCATTCATAATTTGGCTTCTTATCATTAGTTGTAAAATAATTTTCGCTGTACTTATTGTCTTTATGAGTGCAATTTTGCCTCTTTCTACATAGCGGTTTAGCATAACCGCGTCAACCACGAATTGAGATGGAGTGGTGTTTGTATTGGTGTCTCATACGTTAAGTGGGTGTTTGTCTTTCTATCCTTAATATTTCACCAAAACTTTTGAGATGTATCTGCATAAAGTCCATCTTACATGTGGTCGTCAAGAAAAGTAAATTATTAATGTGTAATAGATCCATTTATTGTTCCGTCATTGTAAAAACATGCTTTTTTATTGTGTGCCAAAGATCTTGAAGATGGGTTCGCCTCTTTGAATTTTAATAATCACGTGCACATTTGAAATTCCAGAATCTTCAATGTTGTGGACGGAAGGCCAGATGAAAAGTCTTTGCATCTCAACACCTTTGCGAACTGTTGCGTCATCTGCTAAAAGCTCAATGTCAGTGGCATCGACGTCATCTGCATTTGGCTCACAGCAGGAGTGTCATCGTCTGCTCCCAAGGAGCTGGTGGAAGTGGAGGTGCTGACGACGGAGGAAATTGGCTTCATCAGCCCTAATTGAATTGGAAGTTTTTTAAGAGATTATTTGCTGTGGTTACCATCATTTATTGTACCGGGTGTCCCACAGAAATGCCCCTAACATTTTAATTGATTATATCGCAACTTTAACTTAACATACATGAATTTCCTTCTCTTTTCACAATGTAGTAAATTTTTTTCCTTGTGGAATAATTTAATTTAAAAAAAATCTGTTGAATAACCACTTTACAATGATCAATTAACTGAAAGAGATAGAAAACTAATTGTTCAAAGGAAAAGTTTTTAAAACAATTTCGATAATCTTCCTTAGTTTCGTACTTTC
>JACJUY010005285.1:9450-47403 GCA_014220935.1 Platorchestia sp. MABIK | reverse complement strand
TAAGTATGTGTATTGTACATTCATTTTTATTGTCCATAATAAAAAATTTAATTTGACTAATCAAGTCCATTGTCAAGTTAAGTATTTCAAATTTTTTTTTTGAATGAGTAATCAGTGTAGAGTAGTAAACTTCATCATTGCTAAATACTCAGTAATTTATTAAAAATTATTCTAATTCTTTTGTTGTTTGTGTGGAAGTTTTTCTTACTATAGTCAGCTCCTGGTCAAAACTATTAAGCCATAAGCTATTATTTAAGCTATAATACATTTATTAATGAGGACATGGAGTTTTTGTGAGAAATTCATTTTTGAAGTAAATCTGAGCAGAGCTTAGATGTCTAAGTCAATTGCAAGCTTTGGATCAACATCATTTCTAGATCAAGCATTGGCATTCAACTAAAATTTGACAGTACCCTTCCTTCTAATTTGACAAGTCACCTGGGCTGTGTGTAGCATGCACTGCTCAAATGCTTACGCAAGGCTGTGACACCTCAAAATAAAACTCCTGCATCTGCATTGTCTGCCTCATTATAAAACTCCTGCATCTGCATTGTCTGCCTCATTATTATGCAATCATCCTTTGCCAAATTGTGGTTCACCTTAAATGTTTTCTCCTGCGTAGAGATTTTTGATATCAAAATCTTTTTGAATTGTGGAGTTGATGGTTGGTGCATTGGTAGAAGCTACGGTATATGTAAATGATATCCAATAGTTCAGTGAATAATGGACATTTTTTTAACGTGAGAAAAAGATGCTGGAAAGATATTTTAAATAAATAATTCCATATGTTGGTTGAAAATAAATATATGCTAAACAAAATCTCCTTAGAATTAAAAATGTTAGACGAATAATAATACTGTACATGCTGTATTAATAGTCTCATAAGTACTCACACTGAATCAAAGTGTTTCTGGGAGTGTGTGAAAGGGTAATTTAGTGGGTTATTCATAACTGTTGGGGAATGTTTAGAAAATATATGTAAATGCTTAAATAAATTTAGTCTTGAAATTTTACAAAATTTTCTTTTTCATAGCTAGTCTTGGAACCTAAAATCTGTTGCAGATGAGAGATAACTTTACAGATATTCTCTAGCATGTAATGACTTATTGAAACAAGATTTTCGAGCATGCAACATTTTCACCCACAAACTTGAACTTGTAGAATCCTAGTGAACCTTGATCCTCATCTTTTTGTTCTGTTCACAAGCTTTTCAAATATTATAATGCTAGCAGGATAGCATGTTGACATTGGATAAAATGAATTTCAGGATACGAGATCTTTTATTATTCAATGGTTTTATCAAATATTTTTAAAATTTCAATAAAAAATTGTGGCATTAACCTTGTATGGAACTGCAAATTTGCTTAAAAAATATTTTTGCTGTTGTAAACGTTGTAATTCATTGCAGCTTGGGCTGCTCCTGACCGATTGCTTGCCTGGGCGCCTCTGGGCACACTGTCCTTGGCCTGCACTGCCATCTACACTGCCTCCTGGCAGTTTGATCCCTGCTGCCAGTACCAGGTGAGATACAACACTTCGGTTATGAGTATGGGAATTTTTAAGCATATTTTGTGTGTGTTCTATTGTGATGATGCTTGACACATCCAATGTGTGATGAAAAGTTCTTTATTGTAGGATGTGTTGTGTGAATTCAACTATGGTGACCCTCGACATGTTTATTATGATGAAACTTGATACGTTTGTTTATATGCATTTTAATGTAATGATCCTCAATGTGTGTGTGATGTATGGTGTGATTTTTAAAGAAAATGCCTTGTATACATTCCTTTGTGATGGCGCAAAACTTTGTGTAGAAATGGTTAAAAATTGAATTATGTAGTAGGGAGTAGGTCATTTGTATTGTGATGGCATCCACCTCATATTCCATGGCTAATATTTGAAACTTATTGTATTTCAATGCTCAGAAGCTACTAAAAATACTGATAAAGTTTTGCATGTCAGGTACAAGTATGAAGAAACAGGCTTCAAAACTTAGTGACTCAAAAAGTTACGAAACTTTCATTTTACAAGTTGATATATTTTAGTGCAAGCCAGGCATACTATGAATATCTTTTGTTTATAGACTTTGTTGAGTTATGAATCAAAGTGTAACATTGTTAGTGGTGGGGCTAAAATTCAGCTTTTTTAAATTGCTTACCTGAAGCATTTGGTGCTCTCATTCTATGACATTAACAAGATAATGCTGTCATCTTGTGTACTTGACCTATTTATTTGCTGTATTGCAAATAATGGATACCATTTATGTATGTATTAGTGTAGACTGCCCTTCCAAAATGATGGGATTCAATATTTTTCTTAAATAAATCTGCCAATGTGGAAAACAAACATTTTGTTAGTATCAACGATTGGAAAATTCTTTTACTTGTACACTGGTGAAATTTGTATCACAGGTACAGTCATTGAGCATCCTTAAGAGCGTGACATAGAGATGAGCCAATCAAGCAAACAAGAACTGTGCACTATTATAGAGTGAATGGATGTAATAAAATTTTCAGAAATGCACTTTTTTGCATAACATACAGTAGGTGCTCACATCCACACCAAATTCCACTGGTGGTCAAAAATGTGAAGTCCCAAGCTTTAAGAAGGTCTTCTTTTTTGATGAGACAGAAAAGTTGTTGTTTGTTCAGGACCATCTTTTTTCATCTCATTGCTTTGCTGTTATTAGAGTGCCTGTAACTTTTTCTTTAACTTATATCTTGTTTAATAATCTTCCTTTTTAACTTAAACGATATTTCTGCAGGAAATCTTGTGTGGTAGTACTCCTTGTGCTTAGACTCTACATTCCCTTCATGTACAGCTAAATGGTGCCTCTCTTTGAAACACCCTCGTTGTGGTTAGTAAGGCTTGACCTAACTTTTGCTGTACAGTAGTCCACATAAAATTTCAATTGTTGTGCAACATATAAAAGTAGGACAAAATTGTGCAACTCTTTTGCATTAACTCGCATGAGTTTGACCTCTCCTTTGAATGGAAAAACTGACGAGATTTCGTTCCTTTTATATACTCTTATAAACTGGCTATACTTTGTCACAGAAAACATTGTCAAAGTATTTTTTATTGAGAAATGCTGTGCATGTAGAGCTTCATATAAACAGTAGTACGAGTCAAACTTAGTGTTTAATATGATCATAGGTTTTTCAGAAATGGGATCATTACGTTGAATACAGCTAATTTACATCAGTACTTTGTGTTTCGTTTTTTGAACTGTTGGGTTCCATGATTAAATTCTGCAAGTCTTTTTTAATAATCAGAAAAAATATTTTGTTAAATTTATTGACTAGTGAAATGTAAACATCACTCAATATGTGACCACACAGCTGGATGCTGTTAATGCTAAAATAATTTCAAAATGACCACAAGATTTGGAATGACGACAAGAAGAAAAAAAACAAATCTGGCCACATTGGCTGTACATGACCAACAGCACTAACTGCTGCTTGAGCAGGTGGAGCTGGACTCGGGACGCCTGTCGCGCCTGATGCTGGAGTCTGTGGTGAGCAGCACGCCGGTGGTGCTGGTGAGGAGAGAAGACGGGCGCCGCAAGGTGCTGCACTCGTCCGTGTCGCTGCTGGCCGGCGCGCTGTGTCTTTACAGGTTATACCACATCTACAAGTAGCGCACCTCCGCCTCCTGCCCTAGTGCTGCTCTTACACTGCGCACGCGTCCTCAACTCTAACGCACAAACCGAGCTCTGGGTCTGAACCAACTGGAACAATTTCCATTTCACGGATGTTCGTGTTGTTCGTGCGAATGAAAAAAATTTTGTGTTGGGTTTGCTATACTATGGAAGGCCCATAGCTGATGCTGCAAGGAGTCATTGTGTTCACTGATAGGAGCTTGGGATGTTCTTTAGAGAGAAGGATTCCTGTACTTTGAAGTAGCAGAGTTCGTTAATAAAGTAGTGTGCCTCAAGTCTCCCAGATATTGTGATCTTAGTCATTAATAATTCGATAATGGTTCCAATCGCTTGGGATCGCTTTGCAGCACATTTTATCAGTAATTATTGCGCTTCATCTGGTTTTTGTCGAAACCTGAACATGAAAACGTGTGATAATTACTACTGCTCTGTATAAGGGTTCATTTTACTTGAAGATAAGAAACTGCATTTTAATCTTGACTAGAATTTTTTGTGGCTTGCACAAATGTGTTCTCACTGAGAATATAGTTTGAAGCAGAATTGAATTTTTGTACTGCATGTCATTATTTGGGGTTTGTAAGGGAAAATGTTGGACTTCTGATGACTGAGGCAAATCTCCTGCAGCTGTGAAAGGCTTCCTTGCAGTACAGGGAGACTTGCTCTACTCCTGGACCTCGCAGAAAACGCTGTCTTTGGCAGTATGTATGTATGTATGCATGCATGGCAGAATGTATTTTTCCATGTGTGCTGTAATATTATTGAAAGGGATCGTAGGTTTGTTAGGAACGTATTGTGGCTACGGATCCACCCACAGAGTTACTGCTATGATACACTATGTGATTCAGCTTTTCTATCAAGCAATAGTTAGCCATGTAGATAAATTTGTTTCGTGTTGATGAAATATATGCAATGTTGTCACACCCTGTAGCGCGTTTGCCATAACGAGAAACTATATTCTCTCAGGATCGACAAACTTGTCTCATTTTTCAGCACCTGTTGATTTTGGTGTTTCTCTTGGAAATTTGTTAATTTTTCCATCAGCATTTTTGAATGTGAAATTTCAATAGCTTTTTGCATGAAGAGATAGTTTCGTCATCTCATGGATGTATCTTTGTACTAGAGCATGTACAAACGAATGAAAGTTCGAAATATTCCAATCAGCTGAAGTGTCACTTGAAAAATTTATTGTGAAATACACAACTAGCCCCCAAAAAATAGAAACACAATCTTAATTCATTTCTCACCTATTATCGTATTCCTAAACATTGCATCAATGATGTGTACATGAATGCATTATCTTGTCTTTCAAGCCGTTTGCTAAATATGGTCAATGTCAACACCTGTGCAGGAAATATTGTATTGCTTGGGAATGTTCACTACATCCTTATCTCATTATTGACTTCTGCTTGTCGAGACATCACCCTCTGCTTCAATGGTGGCGCGCTTAACTGGCATCAGCTCTAAGTTACTTCACTTGAAGAACATTTACATTGAATTTGCATTTTGAACCGTACCATTGAAAGGTTGGGTTTCCATGCACACACTTGCATGCATGCAACATGCCTCGTTTTCTTGCAGAATTATACGGTCTTACCTAATGTCTTGAGCTTTTAGAAAATGCAGGTAAAAAGATTCAACGGATATCTTTTTAATTTTTCTGTTAATTTGGAATGCACGATTTGACGAGACTCAAATTTTGCAATTCTGAGTAACTTTTTGTTGTACAGCTCTGAATTTCGTTTGTTTGTGAAGACATATTTAACGTAATTGAACATTTTCTGTGGTACTGTAGTATTCTGATGGTGTCTTTTCTGTGAATCGATTTGCGTAGAAGGAAAGTCTGCACACTGTATTCCGAGCTGAGGCCTCCATTTTTGTACATAAAGGAGGTATTGGCACCTAGGCTGTGCTTAGATATGTAAATACCGAGATTACATACATCGTCTGCTGCCTGTGTCACGCACTACAGCCTTTACTGCGCGCTAGTTTTTGTTCCTTGCAGACTCCATTCTTTCAGGCTCATAATTCTGCATACAAAAAGTTACTAAGACTTGTCCTAGGTAACTTGCCACTTGTCCTAGACTTGGTGAAAATTTAATTCCAGCGTGTAGTGCCCAACTTCCGATAGCATTTCTACGTGATGAGGCAGTCATTTATTTTTTCTCAAATTATATAGTTCTGTGTTAAGCGTCAAATTTACAGATTGTATGATAGGGCATTCGTGAGAACTCCTGTGTTGGCAGGTAATGAGAATTTGGGTATTCGGTGGGTGCTCTAGACAAACCACATGGTAGCTATCATTGACATTCGATCAGTGAGCGCTGCTGAGCCTTTGTGTTTTTGTGTTCTGCTTTCGTGTCTGGCTCTGGAAGTTGAGCTTAGATTGTCTGTTGCTCAGGTCTGGCTTTGTGTGATTTTTCATTGTTTTGTGCCTAAAAACGAACAAGTCATTTAAGATGATTGTCAAATTGTAGGGTGCTCTGGCAGTGTCAACGTGGTTGTTCTTTATTTTGTGTCAAGAAAGGAGCAAAATGATTGAAAGAGATTTTTCTGGTTAGGAAATGATTTTGATTTATTAATGAAGCTGCTTCTATCAATAATTTTTTGCTGATTTTCAATTATTTGCATAGTACCATTAATCTTACTGCGCCGTAAGTAATTAGTGCCTTCAATTACTACAAAGTAAGCTGTCAATATTTGACATTGAGCAGTTCCATTTTACTTTTTTTCCAACAATTCTTGTGATTTTAGCAATTCTTTGATACTAAATTTTAGTACGTGATAGTATAAAATTTTGGGAAAAATTTCCGTAAAAAGTTTTACGAGGTTTTAAATTTAGTTTTCTGTAAACCAGTCACCGTGAAGCAAAGTTCACTAACACACATCGGTAATCCTGGTGTTGCTCAAGATGAGCTTCCCAGACCTCATTCACATTGCTTTACCGGAATGATCAATATTATTATTTTCTGTGAAAATCAACTCCCAGCTCAGCTCTAACATGTGAGTTTATGGCAAGATATTGCTATTAATTTTATGGCATTTTAGTAATAGTGAAATCTCATGTTGATATCAGTTACGAATAACTAATTAATGTTGTGATAGTTACAAGCATTGAAATGGATGCAATTTCTTGGAAGAAAAATGTGACTTACACAACTGCGATACATGGAGAGCGGAGGCTTCAGATCTTTGAACAGTTTTTACACGGGCATGCATTCCTTGCTGTCTCCATTTTATGTAATGTATTAAGCAAGGTGACTTAAAATTGTATAGTTTAATACCAATATTTGGTATTAGCATGTGCTGTGTGTGAATCGAATGCACTCAGGTAGCATCTAATTGATACAAGTATGTTTCTAATCACATTTCTTCATTTTGACTGAAGACAACAAAAGTGTTGTGGAGTTCTTCCATTGATGGACTTTCTGATGCTGCAATTGAGTTTCTGAATGCCTCAGGTACTTTACTTTATTTTGATGCGCTTAGTTCAATTTTGGTTCATGCATTCGACCATTATTGTTCTTAAGAGCATGTGTAAATTACTTCCTGTGTTCTTCGATGTCTTGCATAGTAATGGGGCCTGAAGCTCCTGTAAGCTTCCTTACCATCTTGCCGCCAATCGCGTTGTGATCCCCACTTGTTCATCAGACATTGCCTTTTACGCCCCTCTTGCTGAACAATAATGAATTTTTTGAACTACAAAAGCAAGACTCTTTCCGTTCTTCACTGTTTGGGTGTGAGAGACGGTGGTTCGTTATTGACGTTATCAATTCTGTTCTTGTCTTCTTTTGTTCCTTTTTGGATGCCTGGGGATCGATCATTTAAAGTCCACCTGACACCTTTGCTTTGCTTTGTCATAGATTTTGTGCAGGGTAAAAAAACGCCTTAGAACATATTTATTTCTTGTTCATCCTGCCTGTTGGAGGGTGCATGTCCTCGTCAGTATGTCGTAACTAAAGCACCTCAAAAAGAGCATAAGCCACTCTTACTGCTATACTCCTTGCCTCTTTTTAGTACAGCAAATCTTGCCTTGAGAGTAACGTGTAAGTCATCTCTGAAGGGCGTTTTTCAAGATGTACTGACGTATATAGCAAGGTTTGTAATGACCTGTTTGCTAAATGACCAGTTTCAATTTACTAACTTTCCATTTTGCTCATTTACTGCGTATATTTCTTGAGAGAAGCCGGTGCAGTGCCTGTCGTTAGGCCGTCATGCAAGCACACAATTTCATCTTGTCTTGAAATGCACACAAACGTTACTTTATTTGACTGTTTATTGATTATAATCACTCAGGCAATTGCCGTACTCGTGCAACTGCGGCAGCAATAGCACACCTAGAGTGTTAAAATGTGTAATTATTGACTCGTGTACAGGGCTCGTGGAAGTTATAATTTCGCGGACCAAGAAGTAGTGTGTAAATTGGAGGAACGTATGAATAGAAATTCTTTCATGATGTCTATGCTTAAGAGCTCTTTCTTTTTAGTCACATTTGGTGACTATGTCCTGATTGAGCGAGGCCTGGAAAAATAGGTTATTTATTCAAAAGGTGTGCGCTTTTAATTCTGAAGAGATGCTTACCGTTCAGTTTTCAAGATGTTATTTTTTTTAGGTGGTTTAGAAGATTGCGTACGCTTACTTAAGATTGACGAATTTTCTCAGAATGATTTGAACATGCCGGCCCTCATCGTTGGTTGTAAAGACTGTTGAGGTATGTCGAGCTTTGAGGAGGATGTCCGAATTAATCACTTTTTGTCCAGTTAAGACTACGGGCGGTGCTACCACTCTTGCTTGTTGTGTGAGATGTATGTTTGTTCTGGACTCTCGGTATTCCAAACTATTTCCTAGGTAATTACAATACATTCTGGGATGGCAGTTTTATGAAATTCCCCTTTCTCCTTTCAAACATACTCAATTTGTTCATTGAGTGCAATTTTATTAATGAGGACATCATGTTTAGAAAATGCATCTCTTCGAGTATTTATGTTTTGCCTAATAGTATGCTTAGGTAGCATCTGATTTAAATTTATCAGAATATTACTGCTTGGACGCTGTATTACATCATTACGCGCCTTGAATTTTAATCAATGGAAGCCAATTTTTGAGCTGATGGAAATGCGGTTTTTGAAATGAAGCTCAGATGTAGTGTTGCTGGGCGACACTGTGCTGCTGTATGCTGGTGTTCTCTCGCTCCTGTTGTACATATTGAGTTTATGGAGAGCTGGTCAAAACTTGTCTATTTTGCAATAAAACTGTTATTTCGACTGACTCTGTTTAAACCTGCGGATTTACGTGTTCTGTTTCTGATCTTTTAAAATACATCCACAACGCACATGCCCTTTGCTGCTTTTTGAATTCGTTCATATTTGTATTCCAATGGCGGATGGTTTCTATCTTCTTCCTTTAAATTTAACCCTGTGATGCTGTTGGCATTTACCTAGGTTATTAATAGAAAACCATTCTTTTTTCCAGAAAGGAGCTCTAAAATATTTGATGGTGTTGACTAGGTGGGACGAAGAACACCACGCCTTCCAGAAAACTGAAGCATAAAGTTGTATGCTAAATTATTAGTCATATTTCACTTGATTGTGTTGGATTCGGTTCTTCATATTGACAACAGGCTAAGTCCTCATGTTGGAGAGAATACAACTGAGTATTCTAATACCTACCCTTAAATGACAAAGTTCAGAGTAAACAGATGAGGCTTTCTAACTTTGTTGATGACAGTCGATACCGTTCCTGTGACCGTTCTTACCCTGTTTTGGACCTTGATTACATCAATAATTGACCTAGGGGAAACTTTACACAACTGCAAGATATTTATTATGATGCTGCACAGAAAACAGGTACTTGATACGTGAGACCTTCAGCTCAGTATAGCCTGAGTTACTGAAACACTGACAAACCTATGTTACAACTGCTACTGCTAGAGTTCGGATAATCTGTCTCATTTTCCAGCGCGCTTCCTATTTTATCAGCTTGAAAGCTTAGATACCCATATCTATAAGTCTATATCAAACTGTACTTCGCATTGCATAAATGTGCTACTGGCGGCTAATCCGCGAACTTTTTGGGAGTGTATTTGTCTTGGATTAATTTTTTTCTGTTGTCCACTCACCTGTAAATGCCTTAAGGTCCGTAAAATCAGGTAGCTGTTGTGTGTTTCATGCCATTCTATTACAATGTTGAGCGAACTCTAGCATCCTTGACGGTTATCAATGCTGTTCGTGTCAACCCTCTCTCAGATCTAGGTTTACCTAAAACGGAAAGCCGTTACTGTTGCTGAAAATAGTAAGATGGAGCCTAACTTGGGAATTTTTCCTGCAAGGGAACGAGGTTTGTGTAAGGCAACCTCGTTAAGGGATGTGACGATCCCTCAGACCCTAGTCCCTGTTTTGGAGAGCCTGCAACGTGAGGAGTTGTGGAATTTTATTTCACGTACTCGACTACCTCTGGCGTTATTACGTATAGTTCCTTGCATCATGTCGGACGTGAGCTTTTGTGTGGTGGTGATGTCCGTGTCTGATTTGAAGTCCGCCTCGATGTTGGTGTGTGTTTGAAAGTGTAATCCTCAATAAAATCCAAGACTGTGCAGGCATGAGCTTTCAAGTGTGAGAATGGTTTAAACCGAGCTCTTGAGTGTTGACGAGACCAAGAGTAGTGTTTGCCTGTTATTTTAAGTTTTTGTGTTTCTCATTTTTTGAGCCCTTCAGGAAGGTACAATTATTATATTTATGGAAATTAGCACTGCCAAGGGGGGAATGTGCGGTCCCGGGCTGAGAGTTAGGTAGCCCTTTTCATGTTGAAATAAATTGTTTTTTGTTATATTAAGGACCACTTTTTTTTTGTTCACTGCTGTCCTGTTTTTCAGGACCTACTACTATCTCCTTCAACTTCTATCTTATTTCATGAACTTATTTCTCAACTTACTCTTTCTATGCCCCTTCTGCATATATTCTGCATTCCCTTTTCTCCATACTTAATGGTGCCTTCCTCTCTTCGGAACGCTTTTGTTTGGCGGTTAGGGAGGCTTGAACTAACATCTAATCTAATGTATCTAATCTGGTTGTTAAGCAATCCAACGTAGCTAGAAATGATCAAGTATGAATTTCATTCTCTATTCATGACTCACTGCGTTATGTTTTCAACAAGGCATATTAACCTCAGTTGGTTGTGTATTTAAATTCATTCATTATTTGCTCAGTTAATGTGTCACAAATATCAAACAATCTCAGCAACAGGGGAAAACCCCGTCCTGCCAAAAAAAGATATCGGTCACTCAAGTCATACGGTAACATTTTGCCCGCGAGTGCCATGTGGAAGCTGGAGCCTCGCTCTGCTGCTGGTGAGTTGATTGATCTTCCTTTAACCCTTTGACGTTAGCATTTTTCTACCCATATTACAGTTTTTATAACCACCATCATGAGACTTGCTCTGGCATCAGGTAATGACCGAGAGTTAGAATGAGGAAGGAGCTGCCACTCAGCAGTGAACTATAAAAGAACACACTAGGGAATAAATTTGACTAAAGATATAGGATATTGAAGCTATTTTCAAAAGTGGCCCGAAAGGGTTAAATTTGTACCTGATATTTCTGCTCTGAATGCAAATCATGCAATGCCATGATTTGTACAACGCATGCTATGAGGGTTCCCAACTTTGGATACATTTGCTCATCTGAAGGGGTACATTAAATGTTAACAAGGGAAAGGAAAAATAGGTTTATATGTTATTTATTTCCATATATTTATGCATAAATGTTACTGAATAATCAGTGAATATATAATATATATTATTCAGCCTTTTTATCATAAAACCAGTCAATGTAGGGGCCGTGCTGAGAGTTCGGTAGGCCTTCTTTTTGTTCAAATAAAATGCTTTTGTTATCTTGAGAACCATTTTTTTTCGGTTCACTGCTGTCGTTTTTTCTTCAGCACCTACTACTTTTTCCTTCAACTTTGATCTTGTTTCATGAACTTCTTTCTCATCTTACTGTTTCTATGCCCTTTCTGCATAGATTCCGCGTTTCCTTAACTCCATACTAAATGGTGCCTTCTTCCTTCTTCTCTTTGGATCGCCTTTGCTGCGGATAGGGAGGCTTATACTAACTAATAATCTAATCTCATAAAAGCAGTTAGGGGTGCATGCCCATCTGTCGAAATAATGAAGGGGTACAAGGTCAGAGAAAGGGTAGGAACCCCTGCTCTAGGGTATTGTGTATGTAGGGAAAGTTCGTCTTTCTGGACCCGTTGGCATCTTTACCTTATTAGTATGGTTAATGCTATCGTTAAATGTCATTTTATATCGTTTCACGGTACTTCTTATAATAGGTGGTCAACCTGTCATTTTGGGGAATGCTTGTTGAGACGATAGCATGTGCCGTGTTTTTTCTATAATTTTTTGTGACTTGGCAGTTCGTTTTTGTCTGGATGTAACGCTAACACTGCCAAATTCCTTAGCGTCCACCTTTACCTCTCATCAGTCACGACAGTCATGCTCCAGCAACCATGGAAACTTCACTTGGTCCAATCCCAAATTTCAGAGTTTATGTTTTTTGTTAAAGGGAAAAAACAAGTGCTACCCAATTGGTATGTATTTACCGTGCGTTGTGCTTTGTGTATTTTCAATATAAGGAAGATGAAGAGAAAGGATTTCATGAAGCGTGAAGCCTCGTTTGGTGTCAATTACTCTTTGAACCACTTCGACAACGTTCGGAGCTTGAGAAATGGAGGGGCAGTCGCTGCATTGTTCATTGTAAGACTTCGTTCTTTGAATGAATGACTTACGCGTACGATAAACCTTTGGCAATAACCTAACATCTTTACATGCTGCACAACTTCCAATGAATTTCTATTACTCTTTTATTTTTTGCCTTCCGCTCGAACTTCGTAATCGGGGGTAGTAGTTACCAGAGTCTGCATGGTTGTTGGCTCGTGACTATCCGAGCAGTGAAAATAGACGTTTAGGAATTTGACGGTGTTGCCATTATACTCGCACAGAAGTTCCCTGCGACTCCCAAACTTTTTCGGCCTCCCGCACGCATTTTAAGATAAATTCCATGTGATTTTGAAACATTCCTTTTGCTCGCAGGAGGTCACCAGTACGTGTACGCGGGGTCAGAGCTGCTCGTGTCCCGCACGCCGGGCGCCTGGCTGGTGATTTCCGGTGACGCCTCCGTCAGCAGGAGGCACGCGTGTCTGCAGCTCGAGCACAGCGTGGCTGATGCGGTGCGTGTGCGTGGTGGTAGTCGTGGTGTGATGTTCGTCACCGTGGTAGTCGTAGTGTGTTCGTCGCCTTGGAAATCGTAGTGGTGGTCGTTGTGGATGTAACTATTTGAACGCGATTGGTTAAATTGAAGTTCAACTCAAATTTATAGTTATTTGTGGTAAGCAATTTTAAAAATAGCAAGCATTAAATGATTCGTTCCTTCATTCAGCTTTAATTAAATATTTGTAAAAATTGGATGTGTGACTACTGGTCGATCAGCAGCATAATGAAAATCACCTCTAAGGCCATCGATGGCTCACGATGCGGTCAAACTGTTAAATAGGTCGATTTCATCAAGTCGGAGCGCATTTTTGAATTGCCTGCATCGCTCAAATTAATTTCATATATACTTTCGCCAAATCTATGGTCCAGATAATTGAAATAAACACCACAATATTTTAGGTACATTCTTTGACATCAAATCAACGTCCTGGTGGTGTCCTGAGTGTGCTTTTCTCGGTGTGGTTGGGACATGCGCAATCCGCCTTGTGTGGGGATGCATGAGTTGTTCTTGTGGTGAGGCAAACAGCTGTTGTGGTGGTGACGCACACCGTCATGGGACACATTGCTTTCAAGTTCACTGTTGTGTTTCATTTTTGAGCTATGAACATGTCAGTTGAGCTGCAGCGACAAATGTTTGCCTCTTTATGTTCTAGTACTACGTGCTTGTTATTATTTTGTGTGTTGCTTTCTATTTCTGTGTTGTGAAGCTCACTGTCATTAATTTTACTACTGTGTCTTATGAATGCGCCCTGAGTGCCGCTTGCAGTGGTGGCTTTTTATTTTTACAGTATACCATTGTAACTAAATACTTCTTATTGATGCCGTGCGTTTTTGAATTGCTTTCATATTTTTGACATGATCATACATCAAACTACTAATTTATATCCCGAATTCGTTCAGTAACTCACAATATATTTATGGGTATTCACGTACAGAAGCGCGGCAAGGCTTCAACACTGGTGCTCACCGACCAGAACGCCAAGAATGGCACCTACGTGCGCCAGTCGAGCGCCAACAGACAGAGGGACGGCAACGCGGCCGCTCTCAACGAGAGCCACAGGATAGAGCCGAGCTCTCGTGTGCAACTGCAGCACGGGGATGTCGTCAGGTAGGAATGCTCTAGGATTAATGTTAAGATATTTTGAAACCAATGTTGTAAACATTTCATATTTAACCCTTTAACGCCCGAGTGGACTCTACGGTCCTCTTTCGAAAATAGCCTCAAAATATTGTATTTCTTGTTAAATTAGTTCCCTAATGTGTTCTGTGGAGTTCACTGCCGAGTGGCAGTTCCTTCCTCATCCTGATATCAGTGATTACCTGATGCTGGCGCCAGTTCAGTGACGGTGGTTGTGATAACCGTAATATGAGAACAAAAATGCAGACGTTAAAGGGTTAAACTTTATTGGAAATAAACTGTTTTTCTTCCTTTTTTCTTTGTGTTCGGTGGCATAACTCTACGCTTGTCTCTTTCCACTGAACGCCTTCTACATCTTTTATTTCGTCTCCGATTGTCTCTTTCAACGCCTACACTCGTCGTCAGATAATGTTATCTTTTAAGATTATTTTTCATTTTAAAACTTCTTGTGCCTCAATTCATAACTAACTTACACGTTTCCTAGCATAGTTTCAAGTTTAATTTTTTTCGTCCAATTCCAGAGAGTGAACTATTTGTTAGTGTGATTGTACCTAATCAATTATCGGTACCATGACGATACTTGAGTACCATTCATTAAAGTTCTCTTGCTATGTGTTGGTACCATCGCCCCCACCTTGAAATGCCTGGCCATCGGATCTTTTTTCTTTTTATTCGCGTAGTTTTGTACTGCTCTTGCAATCCGTGTTCTTCACTTTGATTGATGCTTCGTGCTGTTGAATAAAGAACGCATGTCTTCTATTCACCGAATTATTTGAAAAAAATTTCTGAGTTCAATTCCCGAATTTAATTCCCGAATTTAATTTGTCAGTAAATGATATTGATATTCACAATTATTAGCCGCTATAGAATTTTTTTTCACGGCTGCCAGTATTATACACCAGTAGCTTGTTCTCCCTTGTGAAGGAGTAAAAATGCAGTTGAAAGTAACATATAGTGTGCATCTGTGTGCTGGCAATCCTTTTGGAATAGTGAAAAATATTCAGTGTTTTACTTAAAAAAATTATGATAGCTGAATGCAATTTCAGTGAAGTTGTAGTGGAAGCATACAGGAGAGATGAAGCAAGGGATGCTGATAGAATGTTTTGTTCAAAACTTCTTGAATAAGAGACACAATTCGTCTCATTTCTGAGCATCAGTCTATGTATTTTGTTACAGAAGCACACTGACTGTATGTTTGATCAAAACTTTTTGAATGAGACACATTTCATCTCATTCGTGAGCCTTAAGGTATTCACGTCCAACGCACACAACCAGGTTCGGGCTGAGTGCGAGCTACCGCGTGGTGTGCAGTCCACTGGTTGTTGCCACGTCGATGTTGCCCAACAACGAGGCTGTGCTGCAGCACCTGCACCTTCTGGGTGCTGCCTTCAGCAGGGACTGGACTCCCAGGTGCACTCACCTTGTCATGGACACCATCAAGCTCTCAGCCAAGGTTTGTGTTCCGAAGCTACTTCAGGTGTCGAGTAATTTGGAGTGCGTCAGTAATGTAGAAACGGGAGATCTGAGTTTTGTTGAGTTGCTACGTTTTGTATTTGTGTTCTGTAACGCATGTAATTTCGGTCGAATTTTTGGTTTGTTCAGATATAACACTTTTCACCCATCTGAAGAATTAGAGGCTAGGAGCCCTCTTTCAAACGCATCCCTGCCAGATAATCCATATGTTTCACTTCGTGTGAATTGTCGTCAGAACCTGTTATTAAAATGATTATTTCCATGATGACTTATTTTCAAAATCTATTACGGGATTGTAGAAAGTTCTAAAGAAAGAAATGAAATCCAAGCCAATTGAAAATTGAATTACTCTTGGAGTAGTGGTGCGTCAGCAAGCCACAGATGTGCTTGGTAAAGGCTCTTGGGGTGAAATATCATTGATGAAAATTATCTGAACAATAATTTTCCAATAGCATTAAATCAAGGGTGCTAAATTCATTCTAAGGAAGCTGGAGGTCAAGATTAATCAGACACCCTTTAGAATGCAGCTCAAAAAGACAATAATTTTATAGATGTGCACTGAAAAGTTTGTTAAATTTAAATTCTCTCTTATGAGCGGCACATTCTTTTAATAAAATAATTAAACTGGCCCCACTTCTGATGCACATTTATCAGTGCACATGTAGATGATCTATGAGCACGGTCGGGTAGGACTTGTCACAAGTCAGTTATTCAGATCTCATGAGGCCAGGTTTGTAACTGGGCTCCCAATGTAATTGTTTATATATTTCAGGTATCAGAAATTTTTAGTCGTAATAAATAAGGATTAGGAGCATATTCCATCATCTGTACTGTATAAGGATGGGCATCTAATATATTCAGTGCTCAGTTTTTTATATGTAAGAAAGATTTAACCTTCCTGTTTGTTTTATCTTCACTTATAAAGGTTACTGAGTGCTGAGGGCAAGTGAAACATTAGTCTACGCTGTTTTCTAGAGCTAGGAACTATTAAATATAATATCCGTAATAATGAAGCAGCATTTATGTAACAAAGCCAAGTGTTATAAGTAATGATTGGACGAGCAGGTGGCGTGTGCCTTAGCTAGTGGGGGCCTCATCGTGACTCCTGGCTTCCTCCCTGCTCTGCTGCAGACTGTGAAGGAAAAGAAGCCCCTCCTACCGCCTGCTCCCGACTTCCTGCCCGCCATCACCGTGAGTTACATGTGACGAGCCCT
This sequence comes from Platorchestia sp. MABIK, assembly GCA_014220935.1. Lineage (NCBI taxonomy): Eukaryota > Metazoa > Arthropoda > Malacostraca > Amphipoda > Talitridae > Platorchestia > Platorchestia sp. MABIK. The sequence goes on along the minus strand of JACJUY010005285.1, from coordinate 30,650 downwards.
TTGAATCGACCAGCTCTTTCTCTGCTAATGTGGGTGTGACTGCAAATATCCTCCTCCTGTACTTACTTGTTGATTCAAGAATAACTTTACAAACTGCTTAGTGACGTGCGTGCATCTTATAGAGGTTTCAGCTTCCCGTTACCGTACTTGCTCTGGAGAAATAGGCGTTATGGAGTATTTAGCTTAGTATCTTGTATCTATAACTGAGACACTAAGTGCGGATCAGTATAATGTTTGTTGCTCTTGTTAATAAATGTTAGTACATATTGTGGCCACTTATTCGTGTAATTTGCAGGTATGAGAAATATGCTCACTCAATTGACCATTTCTGTAACTAACGCCTTAACAACGCCTCTTGTCAAGGCATGAGCCGCGCAACCAATGTGTTTTATAAACGTCAGGTACAGCAGTGTGTTCTCGACGCGAATTCTAAGCTTTATTTTAATTAAAGCTATCATTTTCTTTTGGAGGATTGTTCGTTTATAGAAACAATACGCTCATTTAGTAGAACTTCAGCCTCTCTTGAGATTTGAACAGGCAATTTTTTCACCAATAGTGCTGTATGAAACGGCCCAAATACACATAGTTAGTGTACGTGTGCACACGCTCACCTCCAGAGTTAGTTAGAAGCATGTGTTGCGTTGGCTTTCACAGGAACCTTCGATTCAGCCTTCCCCTTCACTCTTCGCTCCAAACTGCAGACGGAAAATGTTGTTTGAAGGCAAGAATTTCTGCTTCGGCACCGAGAAGGGACATCGCCGTCTGGCCGCCATCATACGCTTGGCAGGTGTGGCAACGACTCATTCGAAACTAGTTCAGATTTCGTGAACAGACGGGCTGTTTGAAATTTGGTTTCTATAGTCAAATTTTCCCTAAGTTCTCAATGAAATATTTTATAGCTGCATCTCTTCGAGATGCGAGTGTCCCGACCTCCATGGCTTTTGAAGAAACAGTTGGGTGAAATTACTAGATTTATTTGGTTTCTGTTCACTAGAGAGCTCTGTTATGTTTTCTTTTTGGTACACTATGTTTTTAAGCACATTAAAATCTAAATGAAAAAATGTTGAATATTCCTGATTAGATCGTTTTGAGGTATTTTTCGTGATAATTAACTTGACTATTAGAAGTTAACTAATTAACTTCTAGTTGCCTTGCGAGTGTACTTTGTATCTATAACTGAGTGCAGCTTCAAGAATTCACACCAAGTATTAGCAAAAACGAGTTAATTTTGGGTTTAAACGGTAACCACTAAGCTTTGAGATAAAATTTAATTGTATCTCTTCCTGCCAAAGTGTTTATTGGGGGCCTTGTTGGTACAGGTGCTACATTCCTGAGCTAGCTGAGCATTATCTAGATGCAAGACTTCGCTTTCATTAGTAGTTATCCGGAAATAAATGGATTAAATGACAAAATTTCACCAGTGCTGCCTTTTGTTTAAAACTGAGAATTGACTAAAATGAATTTGAAAATGTGCGTACATTGGAGAAATATTTTTATTTTATTTCAGAAACTAGGTTGTGCCAGTTTAATGATTGAAGTCTCAGGTTCCCTAAAGTGAAAGGAAAAGCAACTGTTGATTTAATTCTACACTCTATTAAATCATGAAATTTTTACTTGCGACCACGCAAGAGCAATGAGGCCAACTAATATTCTGTGCATTTCCTTCAGTAAATCGGGCATAATTTAAGACATTCTTTGTTTAATAATATGTGCAGGAAATTCTTCATAAATAACACGATGGTAATGACTCATACTTTTTAGACTAAATATCGTATTTCTCATTGCAATCTATTAGGAAAAATACATGATTTGTCCTCGCTTGACCAAACATGTTATGTCTGTTTCATACAACTTCGAAATTTTCAAATTAAATACACATTAATTATCAGTCATGCATTAGTTTTTGTGATGCCAGTGTTGCAAAAGGTGACTAACCCATCACGGAGGAGTCTGATTATGTTTGAAATAACGGTTATTCCTGGACTATTTTAGGGGCTACCTCTTTATGCGTGTTTATGTAGTGCAGGTTGTCACAGCAGCAAGTCCAGTCCCCGTTTACGAAAAGGGGCACTTCGGGGCTTCTTTCCGTCATTCTTCAATGAAAGTTTCAGATGACGGCGGTTTTAATTTTGTCAATGTGCTCTAAAAACAAGCTTCAGGTGAAAGTGTGTAGCATCTTTGCTATAGAAATACAGCACTTGGAGTGTAGCGGTAATACGGTGTTGATTTCGATAACTGGTTTGTAGTCATCCAGTGGAGAGTTTGCAGGCCGCAGCTTTATACTAAAACCCTGAATTGAATGAAGGATTTGTGTATCAGGTGGCGAGTGTGCCGTGGTGGAGGCCCGTCACGAAGTCCTGCTGTGCTCCGGCGCCGCCCTGCTGCTCAGAACAGCTGAGGACACCTCCTCTCCCACCCCGACCTTCTTCGCCGCATTGAGTCAGCTCATAATTCTAATTTGTACTTTTTTAGCTTTATATATTCTTAGGACTTGCTAACTTCATTTTTGTTAACAATTCTTGAGTTTTTGCTGTGGTTCCCTGAGATTGCTTTAATTTGGACGAATTATATGTATTGTAGACTAGATGTGGTTTGTGTTATTGAATGCCTCGTTCTGTTGCATGTGAGACTGAGTGCTTTGAGTGTTTCCTATCTGATCTTTTATTAGATATAGAAAATGTGAACAGATTTAGTTTTAAAAGCACTAGTGCATCATGAACCACAGATAAATTCTGGAGCAGCAAATTGACATGTGACATGCTGCACTGTTATAGTTAAAAGAACCAATGCCTTATTTAGACCGAGTAAAGTATGCCTTAGACTTTGGGAGTGGAGTACGTGTGATGCAAAAAATTTCTGTCGTAGAACAAGCGTGACATTTTCTTTCTTTGATACACTCAGGATTTGGTAGAAGTTCCATGCAATAACCCGCTACAGTTCTTGCTGTGAATATTTACAAATTTAGCAGAAAATTTTGGTGCTTCTGAATGAATTATTTACCAATATGAAGCACGTAAGCTTGAATCTCATGATGCATGATGTCGTGACTGTTGAATGTTCATCTGAGGATGTCATTGCGTTGGAAAGAAAAGAATGTTGAGGTATTTAAGAGGGGAGAGCTCAATGTAACGATTGAATTAAGATGCAGGCCCAAAGTGTTGTTTGAACAATGAATCTCGGTGAATGAAGAAGTAGAGAAAGTAATGGTGAGCTAACTTCGAGATTAGTAAACATGGTGTACTTTATTAATATGGTGAAGATGATATGGTTTTTAGACAGGTTGAAAATAGCCTTGAGTTTTGGAATATTGTTTTTTGTAGAAGGGGATTATAAGCGTGGGAAATTGATACATTTTGTTACTCAAATGGAACCTGATGCTAAGACGAACGTGAACTGCCGAACTCTGTGACTGAAGTTCAACACTGCGATTGTGATCAAAAACTGCTTTGTCATGTGGCAATATGTCTGATTTGTCTTCTATGAGCGATCTTCAAGAAAAGAGAGTGAGAAATACCTCATAAAAACGTAATACCTAAATAACTTAAGTGGTAGTTTTCAGAAACGAGGTAATTTTTTTGAACGATTTACCTGTAACTCGGTTCTGTTATTGAAAAACCGTTTCCTATTGACATTGTGATCCATGGCGTCCTCTCCTTGTGTGTTCCAGAGGTGCTTAGGATGGCTGGATTTCATATTCTTGTGTGTTCCAGAGGCGCTTAGGAAGGCTGGACTCCATGTCATCCCCGAGTCGGACATCGTGCTGGCTGTGCTCTACTGCTCCACTGAGCGCTTCTGTAACCCGAGCGTGTCGCAGCAGCTCGTGCTCGACAGACCTGCGCATCACACGCAGACGCAGGTGCCTCCATCTCTTAACACTTGATTCAGGTTTAAAGGCGATTCTTTCGCTCAAAAAGCGGAGCACAAACGAGGCAAATGTACCTTGTCACTTGAACTCAAGTTTAAAGGCGATTCTTTCGCTCAAAAAGCGGGGCATGAACGAGGCAAATGTGAACAGAGTTAGTTTCAGGAGCATTAGTGTATCATGAATTAAAGATAATTTCTATGCGGTAAACTGACAAGTGGTATTGTTTCTGTTTCTAAGTCCTTATTACTCGAATGAATTTACAAATCAGTTTGGGAAATGTTAAATGTTTGAATCGTCTTCTTCTTTGAATCTTCTTGAATGTTTGAATCGTCTTCCCTTTAGGGTTTCTTGAAACACGGGCTCTGCTTGGAAAGTCAACCTTATGAGAATGAAAGTCAACCCAAATCAAAGCACAATCAAGCATTAAGCATAGTTAGCTTTCTAATATAGCCAGGTGAAAATATTAATTTACTACATTGTGCTATGAATTTGAAAGAAAAGCTGGCAACAGTGTTGAAAATTGTTATTTGACCTAATTTGAGCAGATCAGATGTGTATATTTTCATCTATACAAAGTGCGTTCCTGATTATGTTAAACGTTGAAATTTTCTTCATTTATGTATTATGTGCATGTACATCTATTTGATATAATGCTGTCAAAAGTCTAACTTTTCTCTGGTGTACCGAATTACATACCTACTCTTTTTTACTCTGAGCATTTAGCAGTTTGTTATCCGCATTATACCATATTTGTAACTTCTGGATGAAGTGATTTTTGATTTTTCAATGTTCTGTTATTCTGAAATCATCTCAAGATTTGTTTCAAGTCGTCAAATGTAATAATTATTTTTCCTTATTACGCTAAATTTTTTGACGTTCTTACAGATTATTTAAATAATTTCCTAATGGACTATGAAATAAACCCTCATAGGCCTAATTATCATTGAAGAGTATCATGTTTTGTTCGGTAGACAGTAGAGAGTTTCAGCTCCTTGTCTTGTCTCAGTCATCGGCGGCAGTTCTTGCAGCTGAAACGCAGGATGTTGCGTCGGCAGCTTCTGCGAGCCAACGTCCCAATTCTGGAACTGCGTCTCGCGGCCACGCGAACGTCATCCCTGAAACTCCGAGCAGTTCGTGCAGTAGCAAAAAGTCTGCTCTTGCTGGTGATGCTTTACCAACTCCAATCAACAAGCTGGTTGACAATGATAAAGCTCCTTCTGGGACACAGCTATCAAATGGGGACCGTAATTCGAAGTTACCTGATGTAGAAGGACCAACGTCCAGTTTAAATGTACCATCTGTTTCTGTTCTTGAATCGACATCGGCTAAGGCAAACAACGGGGATAAAACGTCAAAAAAGAGGTTAGTGTTCGTCAATGTTTTGCTCAATATACAAGTATGTGTGCATGGTGAGGCTTAACACTTAAAACCCGAGAAACCAATATAGAAGTGTACTGCACGTCGTATTTTGTTTTTCGTCGTGACTCCAATGTATTGGTGTGGGGTGTTTGTTCACTTAGAGATGTATAATAACAGAAGCCCAAAGGCGAAGTCGTTTTGGATCATTAGGTCTTGGGTCGGCTACCCTCCCGTAAGGAGGAAAAGCCTGGAAAACTCAGAGTAAACAGGTTAATTAGTCTACACGGGCGTAACGTTTACATTGCCTTGATGTGGAGTAATAGGTATTGGGTGTCTACCCGTTTGAGCAAATGTGTGCTTCAACGTAAAAAATTTATTGTACCACAAGAAACAGTTTTCCCGTATCACCAAGTTAATTATAATTCTATCTAATTTATTCTTATTTTATGTTAACAATAAAGTTCTCACAATTGAATTTGTGTAAAAGCGTAATAAGAAATGTTCACATGTTTGAAAATGCTTGAAAATCTGGCTGTTATTTTGACCAATCAGGTTCTAATTCCTAGTCACTAGTCAGTTATTACGTAAAATATTCCTTGTGATCGCAAATTTTCGTATTATCAGATACTTGTGATACTTGTGCGGCGTTATGTTTCTTAAAATTTAATGACTTCTATGGAGCATTAGGTGATGCTGATATTTATTTTCACAGATATCGAAGTGGTGAAAACATCGTCGATAACTCAGCAGCAAAACGGTCAGCGCTGTCGAAACCTGCTTTACTGGACACTCAGGATATAGAGATGTCTCAGGTACAAGCTTTGACACCTTTACCGTCCTATCTTGAATGTAGCCAATAGATCTTTTTCCTGTTATTTAAAACTCATTGTTTTAGTGTGCAAATATTAATACCCGTTTTGTTGTGCTGAGTTTGTGTTGGAATTTTCTCTCAATTTGAGCGTTTTAGTTTCTGTGGGAAAAACCAATGTTGCTGCTGTGAATTTGTATTAAATTTCCTGGGATGGTAGAAAATTACGACTTGTTTGATTTTGCACCATTGTCATCAAAAACGATTCATCGATATTTTAGCAGAAATACTTTTCTTAATTTTTTGATTCGTATTCATGTTTTCAAGTTTTTCATCTATTTTTACAAATATTAAACTTTCTAATCTTTTTCACATAAAATTTGCTTGTTTTGCAGTATTTTACGCAGCACGTTTGAAAATCTTTTTCTATCTTTGAAATTTCAATTGAAATAATTGCAGGATGATGGCGATGTCAAGGGAGAATGCAGTTTGAATATGTCAACATTCGCTCCTCCTCTAGCTAGCACTCAAATATACGAGTATGAAAATGAGCTTCAATCGAACGGATTCGCTAAACCTGCTGCAGGTGACAAGCCCAGAGTCCAAGTGCCATCAGTAGCTTCAGCTCAGAAAACCAATACAAAAATGCCGAAAGCTCTCTCGGCAGCGCAAAAGAGTGCCGTCAAAACAGGAATTACTTGTGTCCCTCCTACTCCAACGCCGCCATCTCAAGCTAGTCTTGCTGAGTTGCCTGCTGGGCGTGATGCTCGTAGTCCTATTCCAAGTAACAGCGTTTCCCCCCAGAGTATTGTTCCTCCAGGCCAGCCTGAGTCGAAGAGCTTGGCGGAAATATCCCCTAGTCTTGAAGCATTACAGAGCTTCCCGACAGAAACTTTGGGAAGAACTACGCAATTTTGTCCTGAGCTGCAAACCGCTCCTCTACCTTCTCTTGAACCTCCTTGCCTGGACGGCATTCTTAATTCCAAATCTTCTGCCCCTGATGCTGGCCCGCTTGCCAATCCTACTTCACGCGATCCATTTACTCTGCTCAACCCCAATTTATCAAAAAAAAAGGGACCGTCAAAAACAACAGATGGCTTCCAGTTGCCAGCAGCAGGTGTGCGACGTAGAAAAGTTCAGGTAAGAAAGAGTTCATAGAAATTCAGTCATTTATTTACTTTGTGTGTTTTGCTCCGGTCAGATGATGTGTGACGGTGGATTATTTACAAACGAAAACCACTACAGATGCCTCATGCTGAGTTTGTTTTCATCATGGAGAAAATGTTAAAAATCATTACATTAATGTCGAGCAGAGCGCTCGTCAATGAAGATTCAATTTTCTTTCATTAGTTTCTAACTATTTGACCACGTCTCCCTTTGTGCGAAATATATTCTCACTGTCAAATCTACTTGTTAGTAAATATTACCTTGTGTTACAGAATATTCCTGAGTGTTGGTTTAACTGACTCTCCCATTCTGTAAAGGAGGTTGGTACTCCTTGAAAAGGAATATTTACACTAGTATCTTCAGTGATTTGTGGTATTTCATTTTCCAACCCCTGTCTTCTTTTCGTAAAACTCTTACTCCTTGCTCTATTTTAATGTTCTGACCTGAATCAATGCTTAAACAATATAAAATTTTAGAAAGGATTCCAATTCCTTCAAATATTTAGCTAAGAAAAACTCTAATCTTTAATTTTTTAAAGATTGTACAGTTTACATCGTACCTTTTCAATGTAGCGATTTGAGGTTGTACATCTTAAAATGTACGGAGGAAGAGCTAGATTTATGGATTTTTCTGACCGATGTTATAATCCAGTTGACTCTCGTCATGTTTCATTAATTTTCTTTCGGGTGGTATCTTCGTCTGTGTCGCTCATTGCTCCCCAATTGAAGTATTTTTTGATAAGCATTTGAAGGCTTTGATTTTGTAAACGTATCATCATTATAGCTGGTGCTAAATCCTAATTGTCTTAATGTATTGAGCGCAATGGTTGTGTACAGTACATCAGTATGGTATTATGTGTAAAAATGTGTTTTATTTGAGTTTGTGAAAATTTAACTCAAGTTCTATGTTGAGATTTTGCTTATAACTTCAGATGCAGATTTTGATGTGAAAATATCCTAGCCAGTGGCAATGTGAGAAAAAATGGTTTAACTGGACGGAAGTTTTGAGGCACTGAGGGATCGACTTGTTGTGGCACTAAATTTGGTGCTAGGTCCAGCAAATTAGGGTTCTTAGACATTCAGGGCATTTTGTGCAATATATATATAAGTTTTATGTAGAGATTTTTAAACAACTTTTGATTTTTCTCCCGTTCCTCACTGTTGATAGAATTTAAATTTCGGAACGTTTATAACAAATATAATGTTCGTTTTTACTCTGGTTCTTCTTTTTATTCTACGAGTACGATTCTCGACGAACCGCTCTATTGAAACTACAGGATAATAATATATTAATTTGTTTCTATCATCTGACTTTTCGAAGGCGCAGCAGCCGCCAGAATTAGTAACTTCATCAGCCGTCGATGCAGTGGTTGGAGGCATAAAACGCTCCCGCTCTACAGTCGAGCTGGAAGAGGAAAAAAAGCGTCAAAGACTTGCATCATGTGATGAAGATGCACCTGCTCCTGCTGTGTCTGTAAAGCAAGAGCGATGCACGCCTTCACCCGTAGTTCCTGCTCAGTCAGATCTGGCTGCTGATATTCCTGCATCTTATGATGGATTTGTATCCGGAAAGGTGGGTTCGTATAGTTAATTCATTCTTTTGAAAATATCTTGAGTATCATCAACACGCCTTATTAGTATTAGTTTTTACTGATGTACAACCTAGTATTGAAACTGTCAAAAAGTTTTATCGCCTTTGGAAAGGTGAAAATACATTGTCAGGCTCTACCTTACGTTTTTGATAAAAAATTTGCACAGAATAAATGTTCGAAATTTTCTGATTTCTCACTAGAAATTACTGAAGAATTGAAAAACGTGTTTCTAAAGTTATTCTCAGATTGATTCGCCCTAGGAAAAGCTCAAAATTCAAGTTTCAGATTCGGACCTTTTCCTAACAGAATTTCATATTAGAATTTCTGGTCAAAAAAAATAGTATTTCCTGATGTACAATCAAGTATTGAAGTTACCAAAAAGTTTTATCGCTTTTGAAAACATATAATGAAAAGGTGAAAAAATATTGTCAAGTCCCCAGGTTCAGAGTGTTTCTAATATCCTCATAGGAGTGAAAAGTGTGTAGATAATGTTTTTTCAGTGTCTTCAGGAATTAGGGACTTCATGCTGCTCGAAAGTGATTATTAAAACCCCCAAATGGGAATGAGCTCACCAGTAATTGTCGTCAATGTGCTTTCAGTACCTTACGCTGCTGAAAGCAGATACCGCATCTAGCACGGCGTGGGTGAACATTCACGTGGCGTTCAAAGGGTGTATTCCGTTTGCTAATGTTGCTCTTTCGAGCATTGTGCCCTGACTTCTCATTTCGGCACCCACCAATCATGAGTAGTAGCTTCTGTTCATAGTCTTCTTTTATTGCAGAGATTCGTAACCTTTTATTCGTCAGCACCTCTTTCAAACCCCTATCTGTTCTCGCACCGCCTTCCAGAGTTGTTACAAACAATACATATCTCATACTCGTTTAACAATACCATAATTCTTCTAGCTTTATTCACACACTTGACAATAAAATAAATGCGTTTCGTAGGCCCAGATTCATTCCGCTCCGTTCGACAGGAATGTAAAGTCATGGTAACGTGTCCTTCACTATGCAAGGTGCTTATAACTGAGCGTTGCTGAATAACAAAGTAGTAGTAGTATTAGCATTAATTTGCCAGCGCTTCAGTAATTCGTACTGTATCGCGCCGTAGATCTCACAGTTCAATAATACGAAATTCACATCGTTACACGCTGAATAACAAAGTAGGCGAATGTTTCTGGCATTTTTTGTCCAAATTAAATTTGGTCATCGGTGCTGGGCCCAATCCTTATGTAGTGATTAGTTCAGTGTATTTTTACAGGTATTTTCCATTACGGTTGCATTTGCATTATTACCTTCGGCGATTGATGAAATTTTTTGTGATGTAAGCTTTTATATCAGGCCCCCAAGCTCAATATGTTCCCATTAACAATCAAACTCCAGCGATCTTAAGAACCGCCCTACTTTGTTAGTTTTGCTATTGGTGTGTTGGGATCTCTCTTTTTCCCTGTTTGTCTGTTGAATAAGTAATCAAACCACTTCTTATGACAGTGAAAAAATAATACTATTAGTTCCAAAATAATACTGCATTAGTCGTAATATGTTCAAGCATTTCGTTACTCGAAAGGAAGTTTATAATTACTGACGAAAATGGTTGTCGTAAATTATTTGAAAGCAATTTTTTTTATTTTACAGAGATGCTTGTGAGTACAAATGAAAAGTAAAAACTCAGATTGTACGTATTACTTTCTGCCCCCAGAGACGACAGCACACGTCCTCAAATAAAACCACTGACGTGAGCGACGAAAAAGTTGAATCACAAGTTCCAGACCCCGAGCTACTGAACGGGGATGTTGCTCAAGACAAGACCGAGGTAAAACCTCGAGTTGCTGAACTCGAGAAAAACATCACAGTGTGTCGAACTCTGATGGTCAGTCTGGTGCTGAGGACGTCCATCATTGGCGACGATTATCAGCCTCCGCAGGAGAGCTCTTCCGCAGACGGCACCATGAACTTCAAGCGCTTCCGGAAGGTAAGATTTCACAGTTCAATTCTTGTGCGTATATCTCGTGTTAACGAGTTGAAAGCGGTTGCAGTTCATGTTTGACTTCTAAAACTTAGAATAATATATTAGTTTTATTTCTGAATAGTTCCAAGTTATATCTTAAGCAGCCCTACATAAAAATTTTGAAATAGTTGGAAAAATAAATTGAATTATACATGTTCGGTAGAGTAAACATATCGTTAGTGCGTATAGAATGGCATGATAAATCATGATCATTTCATCTAGTATATTTGCTTGAGTAAAATTTTCCTTTTTTTAACACATTACCAAGCAGTTTTTATTTTTGAGATGTTTATCATTTTATTTCGGAAGTTAGCCATTTCTTCAGAGTGTATAAACATAAGCTTGGGAAAGCAAATGAATGCTGACGATTTTAACGTCTTCAATCATTGCAATAACTATTCATTTCTTAACACCGAATTATTCAGTTATTGTTTACCATGCATTCATGTGCTGCTGGTTGACACATCGACTGCGAATGGTTAAACTGAAGTTCAACATCCAACTCAAATTTAAAGGCAAAAGTTGATAAAAACATTTATAAATCGCAATTATTATCCGGGTAAAATAAATACCATTAATTTAAAAATTGTTCAAATAAAATTCAAACGGCCGGATCGATGGGTCATTTTGCAGCTGGAAAAACTTAGGCACAACCCACCGGTGGGTCACACCGCAATGCATGTGTTAATGCGCGTATAACATATTGTAATGAATTTGCGTGCAAATATGCTTTATTATATGCGGATGCATGCGGATCTCCAGGCTTGCGTCAGGCTCCAGGGGTCATTTATAGAACACCTATTTTTTAATGCGTATTTTTTTTTTTAGTATAAGCTTGTTCTGACCCTGGAATTTACACGTCGACTGAAGAAAAGGACAAAACAATGTGGGGGTGTATTTTTATCAAAGTTCATTTTGTACACGTGATCATGATTCCTTCCTTTACTCAAAATACCGTTTTAATTATTTTCAACTTTATTATTTTGGAAAGTTTTTAAAAGAACCTGGAAAGAATGATTGAGTTTCTCCCGAAGGTACGTCACGGCGGCGCTGTGGCGTCGCTGCCCCGCATCATCGGCGGCCGCGACCTCGTCCCTCACACGACTATCGAGTCGGATGTCCCCGACAGAAGCATTGCGGGCACTAGCGCCAACCCGCGCTCGCTGTGGCTCAGTCAGCACCCTGAAGTGACCAGGCAGATCGAGCAGGAAGACCGGGAGCAAGAAGAAGACGCAGCCGAACACCAGGTTGACTCAATTCCCAACGGCACCAGAAATAGTCACAACGCCTGCAGGAATGGCCACGCGTCCAAGTTTGGCTCCGTTGCCAGTTATTTTGGTGGAGCAGGTACGAGCAGAAGCACCAATGTTGGGGTTACGCAGTCTGGTTCAGTTCATAGCAGGGCAGCATTTGGGCGGGAAGATTTCTCACAATATCAGATGCCATCCGCCACTGTCAGAAAACGCATTCCGAGAACGCGTACTTAAGAAGAGGGAATCGAAGTGCGGGGGAAAGTTTTCAGCAATGAGTTAATGCCAAACGTTATTTCATGATACGATATTGTATAGCCTTCTTTCGAGAGGTAGAAAGAAACATCAGTTGAGGGTCATAACAAACCTCTGCCTTAATCAAATGAACGGAAATTCTAAAGGAAAATGTTTAATACTTGTAAAATTGAATAATTTAGCCAAGGAGAGGAAATGAAAATCGTGCTGTAGCGAAAATTTATTGCACCATTTCATTATACAAAAAAATTAAATTGCACTTGCTCTCATTCATCGCAGTATTAAATACTCGAGTTTCCTCTAAAATTTTCAATTAAATTTTTATTTCCTCGCTAGCCATGAGAGTATTTTTTCGAATGGTTGAAATTTAAGGTTGTTAACTCGTGGTAAATTCAAATATTTTATACGAGTTTCTGAACAAATTTTGTTCTCCTTCTCCATAGGAATACTCTTCGTTAAACATCTAGCTAATAGAGATGCACAACTCTAAGATTAAAACGGAAAACACTCCATGCTTTATAAGAACACATAAAGTGCATAATGCAGTTCATCTGTATAACTCAGGAGGAAGACTTTGTTCGCTATGAAATAAGAGTGACTTATATTCTTCTCTATTTCTGTGCACACAACGACATCAAATTAATACGTACTCAGGATAGCTTTCATTTAAACAAAAATCCCCATGCAACAAGATAAAATACCTACTCATATTTTAAAGTCAAATTTTTGGCCAAGGTACCATGCAACAAGGACTAGATGAACTATTCAATACATACCAACGAGACGACCGCGGTACATATAAAATTTAGTAACCAATATTTCGCGAATATAAATTTTGATTTTGTTTTTTTATTGAACGAAAATAAATGATAAGACTAAAAAACAGTTACTCATATAATCAAACCGTTATTAATTAAAAGTACAGTAAATATAGACATAAAATTCTAATTTTACCGAGATTTAACATACTCATATTACAGAACCAACTACGCCTAGATGAATAGTGTGTAAATCACCTGAAATAAACGTCTTTCAGACAATGTGAAAGACAATACACATGCTGGTAGATCCATTTATTTCTTTAGTAGAGAGAGGTAAATAGCCTAGGTGCAGAAAAACAAGACAGCAGTGAACCCAAAAAATGGTGGACCATAACAAAACGAAGAAACTTATTTTGTTTCAACAAAAAGAAGGCTTACCTAACCTTCATCTCGGAACCACACATTTTTGCTCTAGGAGCCCAAAAGAAGAAGCGGTAACAAAAACGAGCAAAATCTCGTTGAAAGATCGTCAAAACGGCGTTACCTACCAACCATTCGAGGAGAAGGTCCGAGTAATAAAATTGAATGCAATACTCATCACGCTCCCCTGTGGTGCCCAGTTTACTTCTAACGAATCCTTAACCCTACAACGCCTACCATCTTTTCTAAACGTCATTTAGAAAATTCTCGTATAGTTCTTATGCTGAAAACAATTCGATTTGTGTGATTATTTAATTATTTTAAAAAATTATGGTAGTATTTCGTTCCCGAGGAAATTAATAATGTCCTGATAGGGTCAAGAACGGAGATGATAGACATAGCAGTTGGAGTCGGCCTCTGGTAGACGTACCCACTCGGCACGCCCCAGCCCACAACCACCCACCTTGTCAAGAGATGATACAAGTAAAACTGAAGAACTATAAAATAAAACCTAAGATAAGTCACTTATCAAATAATTCACAGTAATAAAATGACAAACGGCAAGAAAGAAATGTGTAAATGTGAAAGAAATACATCCTATTTCCTCAATAAAAAGGTCTGAAACTCTGGTAAAAAAAATTCGACGAGGTAGCATCAGATATCCCCAGCTCATTCATTAGCTAAAATCTTGATCTCAAAGGTTTTCCAAGGTAATACAAATGTAATCTTGCCTCCGTAGTTCAAGATATCTCATGAGATTTCACAAAATGAATTATCGGAGGTCATTTGAGCACTTGGCACTCGCTCCGTTTTGAGCCTTAGCAATGTTCGAAATAGATGAAGGACAACACTTTCTATCTGAGCCCACGTCGTTCTGAGCGTTGAGTTCCTTCCATGTGAACATGGCCTCGAGCACATCCCAAAGACACGACTCCTCAGGGAAGTTGTTATCAACGAGGTTCACGAGGCAGTAGTTGTCGGCGATGTGTGAGATAACGCACCGAGAGTCACTGCCCTCTTCGTACAATTTGCCCCACTGCTCGTCCCACAGCGTGAACGCTTCGTCCTGAACAGACGAACAAACATCACCAAATGAGTTCCAAGTATGCATCACTTTAGAAGGAACATACTTAAGGAAGAGCTAACGTTTCAAATACCGTTTTTGAAAATACTAAAGATGTTTAGTATGGTAATGTTCAAGGTAGCGAGCGCAGACAGATTAATGGATGAAAATGCAGTATGGTAAACAGCCCAGTGAGAAATTAAAAAAAGCCACGCTTACTCTCTATTAGAAGACCATATTTAATGTTATACAGTTCCTCTCATGAACCTGAACATAAAAGATCCTTCGGTAATGCATGAGATGCTCACCTTCCACGCCTTGAAGCTCACAGGATCGACGACGGTAGGCTGGATAATTTCAGTGCCGGGGAAGACACCCCACGTCACTGCCAATGGCCGGTGGCGGTGACAGTTGGTCGTGTCTTCACTGCCCTGAAACCCAAATGAATGTTTTCTCATTACTCTCATCGAATGAATGTTTTCAGCGGGATCAATTCTGCTGCGATATTTATAACGCGGTGGTAGCATATTGAAAAACAAGTACCCGCCTGTTGCAACAAAAGTGAGTCAAGAATGCCTTCCGTTCGGTTACACGTTCTGTAAAATAGTGTTCTGATACAACATTTGAATTGGTGTAACTTAGCAACACACACTGCCGATATTGCAATTATTTTCTGAAAATCTAAATTAATATAGTCGATAAAAACAATGAGATTCGTGTATTCTGAAGCGAGAAACTAGTAAGTAATTTTACTCACTTTTACTCGATTAAGATGTACAGCTTCGACTCGCTTTGACACCCAGAAATACACTATGCCTGACTTATCATTCTTCAACGCCATAACTTGAGCGCATTCATGAGAGTTGGACTAAATTGGGTTAGGCTTTTAACGTAGAGGAATTTTTCACTTATAAATCTGTGTTTAATTTTTATTATGTAATTTAACAAGAAAAACAGTAATCATTTCACTCTATAGTTTATTTACTCATACTAGTTCTGTCTTGTAATACCAGTAAACCCAACTACACAATATGTTACAGTAATTTGACTTCCTTCAACGATGAGGATGCAAAGAAAAATATCTCCGTCAAATCGAGCCAGTCTAGCACAGGTGAGAAAGCAACGAGTGCGACTCGCAGCTCCTCACATACACTTGTAGAAACATACGCAACCAAAACTAAAACCAGGATAACATGAACAGATATATGACCACTCTTTCTTGATAGAATATACGATAATACAATAAGAATTAAGTTAAGATCAGTGAGAAAAAGAAGCCCGTAACACTTACATCTCTGTTGACAATGTGGTAGTTGACTCTGGGGAAGAGAGGCAGCACTTGCTTGAGGGCAGCAGCGTTCTGTCTGCTCGTGAAAAACTCGAGGTAGGCTTTCTGGTAGACGTAGCCACCCGGCATGCCCCAGCCCACCACAGGGTCTTGGCTGCTGGCGCCGTTCACATTCGGCTGCACATTCATACAAGTACATCGTAACTATCGCTAATGTACAAGGAAGATAACCTTTACCTCGAGTTCTATGTTAAATTATACAAATGAAATTGAGTTTCTGCACTAAGAAAAATATCGACCACAATACAAATTCAAGTGAGGGGAAAAACGTGACAAGCAACACGAACTAACATGGTCTCGTTTCCCTCCTTGCAAAACAAAAAATAGCCTAAACTGATGACACACTTGAAATTTAAACGTTTGAACTTCCAGGATACCTTAAATTCGTCTAACACGTTGTCTGTATACGATAACCTTGAATAAACAATTTTTTAGTACATCAAACATTACCTAGACTATGAGTTGTAATGCACAGCACAATTGAAGACGATGGTATCTAGCATCATGCAAACACGGAACATGAAATTTAATTAAAATGAGCCCACATTGCTATGCGCAAGTGAGCAAACATTGAACTTTAGCCCGGCTTGGATGTAACTGAGAGTCAGGTTATAACACGGATAAACACATGCATAAAAAAATGTCTAGATGACAAAATCATGAACTAGATGCGGCTAGCGTCTTTTAAATGTATTAAAGGCCTATTTTGTAAAAATACAACAATAGTTTAAAGCTTTGAAGGGTGTTACATAATACAGATGCGACTGCTCAACAACTTTAATGTAATTTGGTGCGAATCGTTGCTTTTGTACCACAGCTCTGGCGCGCGAACCCATGACCACAACAAACGTTGTCTAATGAGGGGATGGAGGAAGGCACCACTTAGCATGGAGTTGAGGGAACGGAGAAGCTATCCACAGGGTCTATCACTGATAAAAGCAGCCGGTTAAGAAGTACGCTCATGAAACGAGATAAAAGTTCAAGAAGAAAGTAGTAGAGGCTGGAAAACAAAAAAAAATGTGGTTCATAACACAAGATGCTTTTACTTACATAAAACCCCTGACAAAGCTTCAACAAAATAAAGGCATTTTCCCAAGTGAGCGGCAATTCCTATAGATACAAAAGATATATCCCATTGATAGAGCGACTTCCGTGTTCTGTATGATCATTATAAAACGAAAAACGGTGAGACGTAACGTGACTCATAAGCTGCTGTGACAAAGTGTGAACCCTTACCTATTGATATTGCAATAAAATGAGCGAGTCCATTATCTCCATCGTTCAAAATATCTGATACAATAGCGCGGGCTAAATAACGAGCATAGACAAGCTCAATTTCACTTTTATTTTCTGTTGTATCAGATATAATTTAAGGTAACTGAATTTTTAAACAATCGCCTAAGAGTAAAGTCTCACTGTATATCTCCTAGAAATCTATAAATCCTGATTAGCCCTGTTCTATCAGAAATCAACGATAGATTTGGACTAACTTATTTTCGCCCTTTCGATTTATCAGAAAGGGCGCAAAATCCCCGACCCCGAATGTGACGCCCCAACATCTATAAACAAGCTTGAGATGTAGGAGGCCATGGGATAACTCATAATAACAAACATCTCGTGTGGGGAACAGCAGTTAGCTCACCTGCGAGTTGATGGAGAGCACACCACGCAAATTGAACGACGCGAGCTTTTCGCGCAGCCGACACGTCTCCGAACTGAGCTCGTCGTCGTTCCACGGCACCTGCACCAAAGTCGCTTAATTATGAAAGGTTTCACAACCTAAGATGCTTGTTTATGAAATGTTTCAAAACCTTATATGCTTCTTTATGAAGGGTTTCAAAACCTTAGATGCTTAATTATGAAGGGTTTCAAAACCTTAGATGCTTAATTATGAAGGATTTCAAAACCTTAGATGCTTAATTATGAAGGGTTTCACAACGTAAGTGGTCGTTCTACTGTAGACATTGACCATTCAAGAGAGAAAACACAGAGGAACTGAAAGACGTTCTACCAAAGCTGCCAAGTCGTTAGCACAATTGTGTTAACTTCTACCAAGAAATAAAACTAAGGTTAGATTAGCTTATTAGTTAGTTTCAGCCTCTCTTATCACAACAAAAATTTTTAAAGTGAGGGAGGATGAGAGCAAAATTGAATATGGAGTTAAAGGGAAAGCGATATCTATGCACAAGGTGCCTTTCCACAAAGGATTCCCTGTGCATAGAAACAGTAAATTAACAAAGAAAGTTATGAAGCAAGATAAAAGTTGAAAAAGAAAGTCAGAGGTGCAGAAAAACAGGATAACAGTGAACCGAAAAAAATTGTCCGGAATAAAAATTAGAACTATTTCGTATCAACAAAAAAAAGGCCTACCTAACAATCAGCTCATAATCTCACTGTTTCTCCCTAGGAGCGCTAATTTCTACAGATACAGTAGTTGTATCCTCATGAGGAAAGAAATAAAATGAAGGCCTATTACTAGGCATCAAAAGGAAACAAATAAAGCCCATTCATTGAACAACCCCATAGGTATTTTTAAATCTAAGTTTTATGGGGAAAAAAGATTTTAAATATAAATCCTAGGTTAAAATTCAGAATATCTTCCTCTGGCAAAAATAGCGTTTAGTTTGAGTCTTATAGCATCTGTCAATTTTGTCTTGCAATAATTTCGAGACGTAGTAGCCTAAAAAAAATTGCCCAAAAAGGCAATCAGAAATTTCCACATGAAAAATAAAGTCATCGAATGAACTAATGCTTCAATTCAGAAGCATGATGTGTATCATGTTTGCTACGCTCGAGGGAGCGGTGTTGAATATAATCCAACTCTATCAATGAAGAAGAGCACTTCGTTGAGATAGATCGATTATAAATTAGTTCAGCCTAGCACTTGGCTGCGATGGAGAGCCCCACACAGCGCACCTTGGTGACGACTTTGGCCCCGTCTCCTTGCCACGCTGTGGAGTGCGTGATGTACGCATGGAACACTCGCCACACGTCCTCCTCGTACCGCAGGTTGTGGCCCCACATGGACAGCAGCTCGTCACGGCTGCTCTTCGACTGCACACCATGGTAGAGGAAACAAGGTAGAGGCATTTCTATGGAAGAAAATACACCTTCTTTTGTTCGACTAGCCAATGGAACAGCTTCATTTCAAACAAACTTTATGACGTCACCATTACGACACATCGTTAGACCAACAGTGGAGCCAGATTTGGGGCTAGCAGTGTTGCCTGATGCAATATGAGCGCTGCTATTTGTTCGTTGCCATGAAATCAGCATTGCCACACGGTCAACGAAAAAAAGACTGGTTTGACCCTACCTTCTTTCTTCTACCGTGCTTCACACCAAACTCTCGTTAATACATTACCTGAGGCGAGTTTAACTGAAATTCAATGTTCAACTCAAATTTGAGTTAATATCAGAGATCAATTTTAAAAATAACAAACATTAAATAGCTTTCATTAAGCATTTATCAATATTTAGTTAGTGACTGCTGGTGGCTCAGCAACATTATGAAAATCTCATCAGTGACCACCGGTAGGTCACGTCGCACTTAACACTTTGACTGCGATGGGTTAAACTGAAGTTCAGTATTCAATTCAAATTTAAATTCACGAGTTGTTAGAAATTTTATAAATACCAAATATTAACTGGGTTCATTAAACACCACTAATTTCAACAGGTTGTTAAAACTTTTTCAAATGCTTCATTGATGGGTAATTTTGCAGCAGGAGAAACTTAAGCATGACCCACCGGTGGGTTATATTGCAGTGAATGTGTTCAAGTGTTAAGAACTGTACACATGAGGCTCCTGATTGAAGGCTCATGCGCAGACCACACAAACGATTAGAAATAAAAATGTCAAATTTCATCATGGTCCTCTTTATTCAAGACAATTACCACTAACATCGAAATTTCATCTCAGGCTAACTCTCACACAGCCGAGAATATCCAATACCGTGTAGATTAATTATCTCTAAAGGAACGCTTTCGTTGAATAACATAATTTGGACAAAAGATTAGATTAGATTATTAGTTAGTTTAAGCCTCCCTATCCGCTACAAAGGCGATCCAAAGAGAGGAAGGAGGAAGGCACCATTTAGTATGGAGTTTCGGGAACGTGTAATCTACGCAGAAAGGGCATAGAAACAGTAAGATGAGAAAGAAGTTTATGAAACATGATCAAAGTTCAAGAAGAAAGTAGTAGGTGTTGAAAAAAACAGGACAGCAGTGAACCGAAAAAAGATGGTCCGTAACAGAACAAAAACCTATGTTATTTCAACAAAAGGAAGCCTACCTAACCCTCAGCTCGGGCCCTCACATAGTCCCCCTGGGAGCGCTAATTCCCATAGATACAATAGTTGCATCCCCCTGAGGGGAATTTGAACAAAAATGTAACCTCAAAGGATAAAAGTTTTTAACACAGTCAACACCTGATCAGGACACAACGCAAGTAACACAGCGTCAGAAACAGACATAACTCACCTTGAGATAGAAGAGATAGTAGTCCTTCAATTCACCAAAAGCAGGAGACTCGGAACTACCCCAGCGTCCGTTAGGGAAGTCATCCCAGTGTTGTGTTCTGAGGTGAAGACAAATGCAGAACTTTTGTGGAATACAAAGTAGCAAGAACGAATACGAATCACGATTGCACTCGTGTAGATAAGTTTTAATCGATCACATGTAAACCTATCCAGAAACTGCACTCAGTGGGAAAATTATGGTAACTGAATAATCAAATTCCTCAAGCAATATTTTGAACAGTATCCGAAAAATGTAGGCACTTAACATATTGTACAACTTCATTTGACACATCAAATATTTTTGCACTATTATAGACAAATTAAAGCTCAGATAATCCACAATGGACATTAAAATAGGTTAGGTCTTCCTAGCCACAACTAAGGTGATCTGAAGAGAGCTAAGAGTAGAGATCATTTAATAAGGACTTGAAAAAGAGAATCTCACGCAGAATACCAAGCACTTAAAAACAGCAAGCAAAGGAGGAAAGAGGAAGAAAAAACAAAGAAGAAATGGCATAGAAGGTACAAAAACTGAAAGAAGCTAAGTGGGCACGAAAGATAGAAGTCCCGAAAGCCCGGCTACAGCTGAAGTAACATAACAGCATTACTCCGAGGGCACCAGTCCCCCATAGCATAGGACAGGCCAAACCTAATTAACCAAAACCTATAGCCCATCCTATGCTCTTTGAAAGGTCTGCGACAAAACTACCCATCGTAGTCTAACCTGAAGATGATTAGATCAAATCAGATGTCAGTTTCAGCCTCCCTAACTGCTAAAAAAAAAAA
>JACJUY010005284.1:47206-58528 GCA_014220935.1 Platorchestia sp. MABIK | reverse complement strand
ACCCATAATGACCCCACTCTAATGATAATGAATACGTGCACATTCCTTTATGCAATTTATGAACTCAACATACTGTAGTGAAATTATGAACAGCGTGGTGACATTCACAGTTTGCAGATGAGGGAGGGAATATAAGTCGACTGAGTTAGTCATTGATTGTTCCCTCTCAAGACTGCACGTGTCGAATAACCTTCAAAAAATGACCCTCACACATCTTCACTTACACTCTGGCAGACATCGGCACTCGGTCCACAGATGAGAGTATTCAACTTCTCGGACACGTGATTTACCTCAGCACTTGGTACTTAACTTTAATGCGTACTTTTCAACACTTCACGTTGATGGTATTCAATCAAGCAAAGCAATAACTACATTTACACTGAAGTAATTTTCTACTGTCATGGAAAAATCTCCGCGTAAATTTCCACTATGAAAATCGGTACAGGACTTGCATCATCTCTACAGTGAAGTTATATTTCACTGTTATGGAATATCTCCGCGAGAAGGTCCACTGCAAAGTTCGGTACATTTGCGGTACCTCTGTCCGACACCGACGCTGCGTGACATCGCTACTCTACTGCGCGCACCTGCATCGGCGAACGGCCACGTGGTTCCGCACCTTAACTTACGTTTGCACAGGTAGTTATCGAAGATCGTTCAAAGCACTGAGATGGAGGAAGAATCACAGTAGTGAAATTGCTTCTCAACTCACCTCGTATGCGTGGTGAGTTGGGAAGGAGTTTCACTGCAGCGATTCTTTCTCCATCTCAGGGCTTTAAAGTCTTAAAATATCCTCGATTACTGGTTGTGCAAACGTATGTCAGAGCTTATTTGGTGATGAAACTTAAGCTGTACATAAATTGGAGACCTAAATTGTACAAAGTGCACTAGATTTAATCAGTCATCTCAGCGACTTGTCGAGTTATTTTTCTCTGCTTTGCGAGATACTACTAGATATTTCATAATTGTTACATTACGTCTTAGAAGTGCAAGATGTACTCAATTCAAGTTAAATTTCCAGCGTTCAGCATTTGGCTACTTGTTGCTGCTTTATACGAAGCCAGACCTTAATGAAGGCATTTGCAGCACCTCTAAAGAAACACTTTTATCCCTGTTTTCTCGACTGAAAATTGAAATTATCCATATTATGATTTCCGAATCTATTCCTAAAGTTGAAAAGAGATATTGAAGTAAATATGTGTACATAATCGAGTTAAATATCTTACGTTAATCGCATTCCAAGTTTGCAAGCTATGTCCAAAGTGTCCCGCTTCCCAGTGAATATCATAGATAGAAAAACAAGTTCTAAAAATGCAACAAACGATCGCAACGTGCTTTGCGTTCAGTTTCACCCAATGGCACAACTTTGACTGATAACACAACAATTTTGTGATATCCGACCACTAGTTTATATCCAGAAAATGCAGTTCCTCTCACAATAATAAACTATTTATTCGAGATCAAATGATATCTTACACAAAAGATATAGGATTCACAAGCTTTTTGAAATTTGAAATGTGGCGACAAAAATGTGTATAACTCTTCGTCCTTATGCAAGAAGGGAGGCAAAAATGGGATTACCTGTTCACCTTTTTCCTTCGAGATTTACGTTACCTAGAAGCATATGAGTTCATTTTCTATTTACGTTCGATAAATGAAATTTAAAATTAATCAAATTTTAAATTTCATTCGATTAATTTCATTTTTGATTTAAATTTCATTTTGATTAAAATTTGATTAATTTTAAATTTCTATCACGTTCAGGAAATAGCCTATAGATGATCTAGTTTGCTGAGTTTTCGGGTTGCAAAAACTGCATCCATTTTTGGATACAATGCCGCCTAAAAACATAGATTCGAGTGCCCTTTTTCCTACTCGTTCTCCAAGACGAGGGAAGCTATTCTGGTATTTTCTTGAGCTCTCGGTAGAGCGCAAGAGAGGTCGTTAAAAAACTTTTGACACCTGTTGGCTTAGAACTNTCCTTTAATTTTCGTAGCTATTTTTACCTCACTATAAAACTAAGTGTTGCGAAATTGCCCTGTATACTTTAAAAAAATTTGATGAAAATGATGTGTTGACAATTTGTTTCACTATCTCGTTCCAGATCAAGAGCTTCTGATTTTTTAAATCATCTAGATTTTTGAGACGAGTCTGTTACTTTTATTCCTAAAAAAAAAAATAGCAACAATTATTTGAATAATGTTATTTTCAAAAATGGGAATTTTATTCCGACTAGTGTTATTCTAAAACCAATTTTAGGTAACTGGGAATAAAATTCACCAGATAAATCTTTACAAGATTTGTCTAAAATAATAGTTATTGAGACGCGCTTATAAGCAGGGACCGACTTTGGAAAGTTTTGATAATGGATTGAATTTTACATGATTATTTTGATTTAAATCATTTCATGCTTGATTTAATCGTGAGCTACACCATAGAAGTTTCCGCTCAAAAATTAAGTTATCACGCTCCTTGTTCAATTATTCCTCAGAAAATTCTGCTCTGCTCCATTGCCTTTTTCAGTACCACGTCTATCAGCACGATCTTAGCTAAAATTACATACATCGATGGCGAAAACATTTTACCCTGAAACAGACTCAAATTTAATTCTTCGAACAATACTGTTATCGGTTGTTATTTCCGTATGAAGGATCATATTCCTGGAACGTGTAAAGCAACGTTGTGTACTGGTATTGTTGTGGCCGGAGTAATGCCGCCGGTTGCGGGGAGACCAACCCTCCCTTTGCCTACTGTTTTTACATCTGAAAAAATATGAGGTCACCCGATACTGTGATAGTATTTTTCATATTTTATCAGACACTGAAGATAAGTGTCGATAGAGTCGAAAGCTCAAATTTGAATTTATTTCAATAGTACAATTAAGATGCTTCGTCGTTATTTTGCATGTTTGAAATTCGAGATTTTTTGTCTTAAATCAGTCAGACAAGTAGATGTAAACTGTTTATGAACTGCTTTTAACTTTTAATTAACTCTGAGACTGTAGAAATAAATCAAGTTTTAGACTAAAAGTATTGAATTTCTTGCCGCAACGAGGGTGAAATTAGCTTCAGTTACTATATTTCAGAGCTTATCTTCACAGAATTTTATAAGACCCGGAAGAGAGCTCGTTTTTGCAGCCCCTATCGCACCGAGACTCGAAGGCATGAGCTACTTCTAAAACTGATAGAATATAGTCAAATGTGAGATGTCATCTCTTCAAATAAGAAAGTGTTATGTTGAGTAGAGCTTCAACAATTACAATGAACGTTTTTTCACGAAATTGAGCCTATATCCATCTGTGTTAGGTATAGTCTTCCTCATCGTCAACTTGACATAACCATTACTCCGTAGTGAAAAATTTTGGCGAGATGTTTGAGGCTAGCACCCCATGTATAGGGGGTTATAGGGTTTTAGGGTTTTCATTCATTCGTAAAAAATGGTTAAATTGATTGTTTCTCAAAGTATATTTTGCCCATCCTCGTGATTCCCATCTAAACCTCTCGTCTTTTTATTGCAGTTTTCGGATCCATCTCAGCATACTTGTGTCACAAATTCCATAGCAAAAAACAATTTCATCCTGCGTATGGCTTCGTTGATGTTAGAATTTGATGTGAGCGTGCGCTTGATGAGATAACGTAAATAATTAACATGAGATACGCTCGGGCGTGTAAATAATACCATGGTAACACCAAAATGACTTCGCTGTAAATATAATTCCTTGCTTTACCTTCCAGTGCCTGAGAGATTGAAGGGTATTATAGATTCAAAAGGAAGAATCTTTGGGCATTTTGCTGAACTAACAAAAAGATAAACAATCTTTGATGACAATGTTCAGGAAAAGTGAATCAATGCCCAGCAGTAGGATATTTTACGCCAATTTTTAAAATGTCTCAAAATTCGGATGGAATGAGTAATCACAGAAGTAAAATAAAAACTTAACTATTCGCGTTTCCTATTTTAAAGTTTTGAAAACAATATGACGAGTTCACGAATAATAAGGTCCAGAAGCAGAAATAAACTTTCTAGCAACCTAAAACAGAATATTCACGGATGCATTGTTACGGAATAACGCACAATTATACACTTCATAAGCTCATGGCAAAGATAGGTGTTAGAGAGGAGATTCCTGCGTGTACGACAACTGTGAGATTGTACCAGAAAAAAAATTGTACAAGAAAAAAACTCCAAGTGTTTACGATTTCAGTCTGCCGTTGACATACATTGGAGAACAGAATCAAGAGCACTGCAGCTTTTGTTTGCATTTATTGAAGTATCTAAAACTAATTAAAGAAGGCAGCAGTTTTCTCCTTTGTATTTTGCCATCTTTCGTACTTGAATCGTTTTGTGAAATCATAACTAAGTTCGTGCTGAATTTTCGGAAATGAACATTAGGTGATGTATACCTCAAACGTTATTTCAGTCGACCATATCATTCTAAACAATTTCGGAACGTGTTTAGTAACAAGTTCTGCAAATTGTTTTCCAATTTATTTAATCGTATATGCAGGTATCACGTAGGTCATTAAAGGTTAGACACCCAAGCGTATTTTAAAGAACGTAATCTTTCTACATTCTACAAGTTAAATTTTCAGGTTATCCTTTCTTATAATTTTGATGGACTACTTGGAAAGACAGGAAGAGGCCGACAAGGTCGCTCAGGACGTTAAAAAATTACCCTACCTTGAACAACTTTATTCGGCCCTAACTCTGTGACACTGGATCATCGCTTGACGCGCCAGTTCACACAGGACTCAGCGAACTCTAGCTTTCGTAAATAGTTCGTTGAATGTGCGGCCTTCACTTTATATAAATAAGCTAAATATAAGACGAAAATTAATGCAATTTAAGAAGGCGAGAGCATTCTTCTAAATCTTATCGATGCCATCAAAGAGTAAGGAGAACGAAAGCGTTTCCGTCCCTTTAACTTAAGTTCGAATTATGGGAGATAGACAGGTGACGCCGATAAAACAACGTTGATGTAAGTGAGATTAAATTTTCTCAATTAGATGAAATCTCAATAATTTCCTTCTTTGATGAAAAATTCAAAGGTAATATCGTTAGATGATCATTTTTGGGGGACATATTTTACCTCACGACGCTGAATAAGATTATACCTATGAGTTTTTGATTAAATACTTGAGGCCTAAAAAGCGCGAAATAATTTACAAAATTTATCACTTACCCAGTCATCATTTTTTGCAATATTTTTAAAAATCATCAATGATTTTTACGGTCCCAGTATAGTATCTGCACCGGGTAGCTAATATCCTAGTTGTCGGGCGAAAAAGTCAGACTGGGTGCGAAAACGATAACGAATTTAAGATGGAAACTGTAAATTTTTTGCTTCATTGCACTCACAAACATGCTACCTTTGCAGTAGAGCAAGCGGCAGTGCAGTGACCATTATTGAGCGCACTTGTATTGCACCACCGATCAGTACCATCGTGTTGATTAACACCAGCGCAGTAATGGTTAACAAGGAATACTCTAGCTTTAGTTAGCTGCGAGCCGTCCTGCCAGACATTGAGGAGCAAGCACACTAGCTGTGTCAAGCAGCCAATACATCAGCTGTGTCCAGTTGTTAGCACACCAGCTATGTCCAGGTGTCACACACTGGCTGTGTCCAGTTGTTAGCACACCAGCTATATCCAGTTGCCAACACTCTGACTTTGTCCAGTTACCAGCAGTCTAGCAGTGCAGTTGCTCAGCCATGTGTTCTCTAGAAACTTATTCAGCAGCCGCCACATGTACGAGATCAAAACTCCAGGTAGCAACCCTACTCGATGACTGCCACCATAACTGGTACTGCCTGCCGTGAATTAGCGCTTCACTCACTGGGCTGGCAGCGCCAGCGGTGCGTAGCGGCCAAGCAAAATAGTCCACTTGACCGCAGGCACCGACATGAATTTACCGTGTGAAGCCGTTCAGTGTGGCCAATTGCACTTTATGTGACGTTACTGTGCTGCGCTTTTTACCCTAATCTTGTTATCCTAATGAATCTTGAGACTTGTTACCCTAATCTGTTCAGATAAAAGCAGTAATTTTCATTTGGTAGCTGCAGGGCTAATGTTTGTGTTCAGTGATCAAGAAAACAACTTGATTCATTAGTGATGGAAACATTCTTAAAACGTAGTCTATATCAGAAGACAAAGCAGTCAGAAAGCTGGCACTGCTTGTGAGACAGACACTTTATTTATTTATTTGGAGGCGCAAGAAAAAACAATTTTGAGAATGGTTCTCAGATCGAGTGGGAGGCAATTTATTTCAGTCACTTTGTAGGAGTTTGCAGTTCCCTTTGTGCGTTGAAGTTCATTCTCAAAGCAAGCATAAAAGATAAAAGTGATGTAGCTGACTACGAGGAGTCTGAACGAAATGTACATCGACACTCGCCAAGAGACATTTAAGTTTGAAATGCTCACACATTTCCGATGCGTTGAAGATAGTTTTTAGTGTATTTTTTAGCGTTACAGAGAATGGTTTCCGTATGTCAATTTGGAGGATTTTTCTGAGATTCTACTAACAAAAGGCATGTTCAATTATATCTGAAACACTTCTGTTATGTACAAAGGCATATCGGAGGTCCCATGGAGCTTGCCCCGATATCCTAAACAATAGAACAAATAAATATTGTTGGGTATGTAAGAATTGAAACTCCCTGTCATTGTTCATGTACAAACATAATTACCTGCATCTCTTCATTTAACTATTGGTACTTAGCTGAGAGACTTACAGTTAACCACAAAGACCAGTAAAAATGTCAGTTTTTGGGGACATTCAGTAAACGTTTCGCAATTCTTTCTCCATGGAATCTAATATCTGGCTTGTGTTAACATGCTAACAGTTGACTGTACACCATGAGAACCGTACCACCAGTTCGATACATTGACCTTTGAACTCAATAACTTTAATTTTCAACGATATTGAAGTCTGATATACTCCTGCATTCGCATTCTCATTCGATCGTGCCGGTATATTTACAGTTCATAGCGGGACCCATTTCTTCCATCTTTCACCAAAGCCTCCATTTGCCTTGCTCTCCAACCCCTTAATTGTTTCCTAAAGTCGAGAACTTTTGGGGGCGAGAAGGACTTTCCCGGGACTCCTAGGGTCCAGGGTTCTTAAGAATGCGTTAATGATCACCGACGTCGCACTGTAATATCGCAATCAGTTTAGAAGTCCCGCTTGCATTGATGTGGGCCCCCAGTACTCAGCTGCAAGTGGGGTCCAATGAAGCAGCAAAATAAATGCGGTTAATCTATTCTTGAAAACATCCTGGATCGTTGATTTTTCTGGTGGTTCTTGAGGTTACCTAGATTATTCTAATGTATTTCTTGAGTAAACTGCGGTCGACTTTTTGTATAAGGTACGGGCTATATGCACGAGTTTTTAATTTTATTTTTTGCAGCAAATATTCCTGTTATGTAAGCCCCTTATACTTATGTGACGTGCGTGACAGTGATGGGGTACAAATGTAGGTGAGTGCCCTCATTCGTACCTGGATTCCTGTTAGGTTCGCTAAATTAAAAAAAAAATTTTCCCTGATACTGATAATGCTTTAAGAACTAAATTTTACGATATTAGTCAGTGTAATTTGTTTATTCTAGTCGAGCCTAATCTTCCACAGTGTATAATTTTAATAAATTGATTTTTTTCTCTTTTCTCACATGGCAAACCAATGATGGTAATTTTGTACCATCTCTATTGGAAATAAACTGTTTTTCTTTCTTCTTTCTTTTCTTATGTATTCATTTTAGCCAAATTACATTTTACGTTTCATTTTTCACCTAATGTGCTATAAACGCTTCCCTTTACTTAGTTTCTTCTGATGGTGAGCAATGCAGCTGTCGAAAGCTCTAGAGAGAGAGTTATTGAAAAACAGTTGAAACTAGAGTGCTTTTCTTTCTCGAAAGTTGTTATTTTTCAATTAGGCTAAAATCAATCTGGTAGTAAAAGTTAACATCGATCACCGTGTCATAGTCTCAACCACAAATATTGTACGAAGTGTTTAAATGCATTCCCAAACAAAGAGTCACGGTGGCAACTGCGCTTCAAATCTATAGCGATTGACTTTTCCAAGCGTGACAAATCTATTGTGTCCTTCCATTTTACGAAATATTGTAGTCTAATGCGGTGTAAAACCACGCTGGTGGGTCCAGGCTGGAATTTTGCACACAATTAAAAATTTTGAACATTTTGATGAAATTTATCTACGATTTGAGTCTATACACCGTCGATTTATCTGGAAAATTGTCGACGAGAGACGTCGTCCGTATGATTTTACGATACATAACATTTAGTGTGTGGTTTTGGAAAAGCCTCAATTGTGAATAAGAATAAAACCGGGAGAATGAAAACGAGGTCAACCCCTGGCCAATAAACATCAGCGAAAATTGTTTCAAACATCCTGCAGAAAAAACATTAAATACTTCACTTTAATCAAGAAACTCAGAATGTACTCATGTGTTGTCCTTCTAACAAATTAATTTTTCAAGATTCCTTTCGGGTAAAAGGGAAACCGCCATTCGATCAGTGTTCGGAGAACCACAAACGTGCACGCCGAATAAGAAATCTGCACAAATGGCTGATGCCATCTGCGTTCTTTGCTTTGGACGACGACAGGTTTGGGGCATGTCAACACGACGGCCTTCTCCATCAGTGGCCCTACTTCGTCTTCGTCTAGCTGGAATTTCCTGGGGAAACAAGAAATTTTTGCCAGCCTAAACAGTTTTTTTAGCAAAGGTTTCGAGTGGTAATTACTCAAAACACCTCAAAATTCAGACTCTGCATAAGCCACGAAGGTTTTACTGAAGATAATAATTAACACGGAATATGGTTCGGTCAATGACTAATAAACATTTTTTGAATTAAACGAATATATGTTTAATTGTCATTTGCCTAAAGCTTTATAACTTCAAAATTTATCTTGCACAGTCCTGATATTTTGCTACAATTTTATTTCGTTCAAAACTAAGCCGAGATACGCGAAAATACTAAAGAACGTAGAATTAAGCTATCATACGTCCTCGTCTTTCTCTTCATCAAATTTCCAAACGTGCTTTAACTCGCCCAGACATTCGTGATGAGGGCGAGAAAAGATTTCTTAATGAAGCACTTCAAATACATCACTAGGTGCAATTCAGTGTCCCAGCTTTCACGTTATCATGGCGACTTCAGCTCAGTTCGATGAAAATCGATTGCGCTGCCCTCATTAGGAACTGCTTGGACATTCGCCTTGTGGGCAAATGTCTCTGACAAAATCGATGCTCCTCTGAATCATCATTAACGTCAGAAAATTCAAATAAACACTAAACAAGCGTTTGCTACGAAGGAGACAAATTCCACTCAATCGCTGTCGTTAAAATAGCTTATGTGATAAGAGGCATCCAATGTGGGATGATGGAAAGACATTTTTGGAGTTCCCTCTTCAGTGATAGAGGTTGCCTCATTATGTAAATTAGAAGCAACCTCGTAAGATTTCGCAAATAAGAAAAATAAGCGTGATCCAGTGTTTTTTCTGCAAAAATTTTGCTACACAGAAAAATAGATCAATAGTCTTGAATAGCTAAGAAGAATGAATTTTTCACGATATTATACGCTCATTGCTCACGGGTTACAAGATGGGTTACAAAATGGAAATGATTTAGCTGACGCATTAAATTATTCGGCCATTCCAGAAGCTTTCAGAGTCAGTTAGTACTGCACATCTGAGCGAGGTGAAATAAATATAAATGGTCTTTGAGAAAATTTCATTCGCTGACGACTTTGATTTATGTCATCAAATATCTCTAAGCGAAAAACGGTTGTGATTTTCACCCAGGATCGGTTATGTAAAAGCCATTGGTGAAAACCATTTATAAAGAAATTACTCTCATATGAATTAACAATTGTAACAGAGCGTAGAAAGCGATAGAGATTCCCCGGCTCTGCAATTGAATTAGCATTGACTATTTTAATTACTGTAATGTATTATTTTTTTCATCCTAACGATATTGACTTCAGAGAGATTTCCTATTAGAGAGTGTAATCTCTTTAATTAAATTTCAATCTATAGTAAGTGACTCTGTTTGGAATGTGTTCTGAAATTCTTGGTTTATTTTGCTTCAATATAAGACTTGAGTACACTAACAGCAAATACGTCACAGTTTTGCAGTCGCATGTCATCGTAACGATGTTGAAATTCAAGGCCAAGCCGTCATCGATTGAATCAGTCGATCATCCAAGCCTTGACGTCAGAGTCGCTACTTTACCTACTGAAATTGAATTCGTAAAGCAATCACCAAATCCCCACTGAACCATTACAATATCAAACATGCAACCAGCCAGACAAGCATCAGGCTCAAATTTAAGGAAAGTGACCATCGACATTACCTGACCATAAAATTAATTTTAGTTTATCTGATTTATTCGAAGACGATGATCAGTTGCCGGCCATGCTTGCAAAATGAACAGCTGCCGGCCATCATTTAACAATCATCACCACAATCTCAGATCTCATAATCAACTATTGCTCATGATTCTGAAGCAATTGAGTTAAAAGGGAGCTGGGCACAATATCTACTGTAGATTCATGAAATGAGGCTTAGTTTGTATAAAATGTTCTAATTTTCTTAGGAGTTTTTCCCAATTTGCACAGAATTCTTTGAAATATGTGTATGAAATAGATGTTCATTACTTCATTTGTTCATTTCTCGTAGTTTCAATCTATTTATCTATGCCACAAGTCCGTGAAATTATACGTCTTCATTAAATAATTAGCACAGAGTAACTCATAAACTGGTGTGATCGGTGATCCGACGATTGTTGCACTTATACTGGATCACCATCATGTGTACAATTTACATATTTTGCTAAAAAGTACAATTAAAAGCCAGCTCACCACCGAGATATTGTGAATTAGTATAAGATCGTAGTATTGCCAAATTTAAGCTCACATTCAAGAAAATGTCGTTATTGCCCGAATTCCGAATTTTACACTGAAAAACTCGAGACATTTCACCAGTACTTGCTCAATTTAATAATTGTTCGATATAGTTATCAGCAAATAGAAAATATTCTTTCTTTCCCTGAAATAAGTTTGTCCTTTATGACCCCACTCTAATGATAATGAATACGTGCACATTCCTTTATGCAATTTATGAACTCAACATACTGTAGTGAAATCATGAACAGCGTGGTGACATTCACAGTTTGCAGATGAGGGAGGGAATATCCATAATGACCCCACTCTAATGATAATGAATACGTGCACATTCCTTTATGCAATTTATGAACTCAACATACTGTAGTGAAATTATGAACAGCGTGGTGACATTCACAGTTTGC
>JACJUY010005284.1:0-45385 GCA_014220935.1 Platorchestia sp. MABIK | reverse complement strand
TTCGAAAGCTTTACACACAGAAGCTTTAAACCATCGCACTATCAAATCCTCCACTGTCCCAACAGCCAATTCTTATATTTTTAGTATAAATCAAGCAGTTTATTCCTGACCGCGCTCATCAGGGACTTCCTGCGAGGCATTTCAAGCTAGTACTCTTATCATAACACCCTCACTGGAATGCAATCCAATCATTCTCAGGTAGATAGTTTTATGAAAGATAGAATGTCTTTCTATGAGGCCGACGGTTGTTACGGCTACATCTGATATCACTTTACGTCACAAGATCTCGTCAATACGAGCAGAACACTTTTCTTGAGCAAAATAGCTCATTTTTCTCAGAGGCGTGATAAAGGAAGGAGAGGCGTTATTTTCTGTTTTTTAAGAGCAGTCCTAGTCACGTCTTGGTTTACAGTAGACAACATAAATCACTGACATTCTTTGCCATAACAGAATGGTGGTCCGGGTCTTTTCTTTAGTTGAAAATTTAGAACGTCTCATTCTGATCTGTCGAACGCTAGTAGTATGGCGTTAGATTTGGAGAGGAAATGAAAAACAGAGCATTGAGGAACAGCGTAAAAGAAAATTCATCTCAACGAGCTTCGGCAGCTCACTTAAAAACCAATGTATTGACAGTTTAAGTTTGTACTCTATTGGAAATAAATGTTTTTTCTTTTCTTTCTTTTTCTGAAAAATATTGTGTAGAGGAACAGTGGAGCAAAGCTGCGTGATAATCAGCGGATCATCATTTTTTCCGTAGCGAGAATTCATGTTAAATCTATAAAAAAAATTGCATAGATTTCGTTCGAAGAAAGTTAAAGATTTGTTGTCACCACTATGAAAATCCTGATGTAAACTAGAATGAACCACGACTGTGCTCTTACTTACAAATTTGATGTTTGAGAAATTACTCATATTATCAATACATTATCATTGATGTCGCGTTGCAATATGGGCTCAGATAGCTGGATAAGGAGTTACTGTAAAGGAATTCCCTTTATGGATCGCTCCATTATTTCAAATTATGCAAATGATTTTTTTAGCTTTTTAACTTGAAGATAGAGAGAGTGGGTTAAATATTCAGAAGAAGCTCAGGGCGTGGAGAAGTTCCCCTCTATTCTCTTCTATGCGTTTTCTACGTTTGCTGTCAGCACCATAGAGCTGTGTTCTAGAGAATTACTGCTGTACCGAACTGAGATCGAGCATGAGTTTTCTTGGCTAAAGTCTGATAACAAACCCTCTAATCACAGAGAAGACGAGGGTACAAAATTTTTTAAATATACAGAGCTGCTCTTTAAACTGAAGCACAAAAAACGTTTTCGATGCACGTCCTGAAAAGTAAAATCTTTGAAAATGCTCTGTTTTGTTTTTGTCTTTTGCAAAAAAAATGATCTATGTTGAAAAAAATTCGAGAAAGCTTTTAAATTATGCGTTTGCGAGAGTTCGCTTGTCAGTGAAATAATATCTTCCTGCATGCCATTGCGTACAAGTGCCACCACCGTACTATTTTCAAGCCATATTTTAGGATAAGTCCAGCAGAGGCACAAATTACGGATCTTAGCAGGCGATGTTTCTTATTTCAAAAGGAGTAAAATTCGTTTCCTAAAGCTGACCAAGTTTAGGATTCTTTGAAAATTTATTCAATCTGGAAAACGCAAGCTGAACCATAAGGAATATATAAAATTGAAAGAAAAGAATGACATGTTCAGAAATTCTTTTACGAAAATCTTGTAAAAAGAAGCATCCGAGAAACTTGGTTTACACAGAGCCTTTTCCTCTCTTTTGAACGAATGTAGAGTAGCAGGATCATCGCGGTTCCAAGGTTTCAAGGTTCCAGGCAAGACAGGTTCCAAAATTTAAATTGCTTATTAAACAGATAAATTCAGTGTTACCAACTTGAAGAAATTTAGAAGACGTCCTACCCTATAATTTCCCTAATTTTTCAAATTTCATTTTTTGCATTTTTATTGCAACTAGGTGAACGGAAGTGCATGCAGATATGTAAAATTGAATTCTGAACACACTTTCGTTCGACAAAAATTTTCGATTTTTGCAATAGAAAAAAGTCATTGTGCAAACATTGGAAAAATATACAGTATATACCTGCTCAAAACCCTACTCCCTCTACAATTTTTTACGGAGAAGCGTGATTTTGGTCTCATTCGACGAGGAAAGTCTATGGAAACAGCGTAACGAAAGATAGTTTTGATAATTATAACAGGATGACACTGTAACACTTCCAGGCTGGAAACATGAACTGATTCGTTTAAAAGAACATGGAAGCAAATAATTTCGTAAACATGTTCCCCGACAAATGTCTTCGCTAAGTTTCCATATTGTCGAAAATTAATGCATTGACCTACGTAGGTTAACCTAAAGGTCAATATTTAATGTAAATTGAAGTTAGTTTTGATATTTAATATTGAAAATGGCAAACATTAAATGGATTGGTTTAAATCATGCATGAAAATTGACTCCCGACTGATAAGCCACTAAATGAAATCCTTTTTTAACGACTGTTGAGTCACACTGCATTCAATGTGTTCAACACGTATCACACTATAAATGAAATTGATAACAATAAAATTAGTGGCACATTCGAGTCCTAAGATTCAGAATGGGAATGTGTTGTCTTTCTTAGATCTTTGAGTGGCACGCCATCTTAGTTCATTCCATGGTTTTACGGAGCCCGGACACTGTGATGGTCTATTTTTTCTCCAGCATGCGAATGAATAGTCATCGTTCACGGAAGCGTTTCTTGTATCGATTTTTTAAATTAATTTAACCATTTAAGAAAGTAAACTAATAAATCTTTTTTCAGTTTGGCGAATAATATCTTAACACTTATCTCTGTTTTCTGACATACATTTAAATCGTTAAAACATGATATAAATTGGCTTTTTAGGTGACTCTTTATTTTGTTCAAAATATGATACTGAAGCTATTACACAGCTCAGAAATTTTCCATTTCGTTTCAAAATAAACAGGAGCATTGAGGTTCATTTTTCACTTTACACCAACTAATAGAAAACTTGTTAATCATACATATTCATCGTGAGTTAAACCTCGACTTCAACCTTTTTAATATCGTTCAAATTCACTCTAAATATTGACTTAATTTCAGCACTCTACCTCATGCAATCCGTGAACGGACTTAAAGGGAGGCCTACTCAGGATCCAATTTCTTTGAGTACGGCAGAGTTAACGCTCGCCATAGAGGTGTGGGGTGTGAAGATGCTAATTGTGCTGAGAAAAACACATCTCTTAATGATTTTTCCCAAGTTACCTTCATTTCCCAGGTGGAAGACCAACGTATACCGTTACTGCAACCATTATGACTCTTATCATCAAGTTTTATGAAGTTCTTCCCTCCATTAACGAAGTAGGAGTTTTTTTTTGTGGCGTTGAAGTTAATGAACCTTTTAAAATAATGTAGGATTCGAAAGTTTTGAGGTCAGGGACAAAAATAGCTCATCTCACTGAAATTAACTTCCATAAAGAGACCAATTTTTGAGCCTTGTCTGCAATCTCGGTCACCTTACACGCCGAGTTCTAGCCCCTAGGAAATTAACATTAATAAAGCAACATTACGTGAGCAAGCTATTCCGGGTACGCTAATCAGTTTTAATTTCCCCGAGGAGCTCGTGTTCTTCTTCAAAATATTTGACTGTTCTTCAACGTCTGCATGACAGCGTACAACTATCACGCGAATTGAAATTCCAAATTCTTTTAAATTTACAACTTAGAACACTTGGAAAAGTTGTGTAATGTAACGACATCTTTACTTGTTTTGTTATCACCGTTCACTGAATGTAATTTCTTTCATTTCTGTCATTTCGAAAATTTTTAATTTTTGTTCCCATGATAATTTTCCACACTTCACACTCACGATATCTCTTGCGCCACGTTGTCATTAACCAAGGTTCTCCTTAGAAAGAACTTATTTACCTTTCGTTTAACAATTCTCAGTTGACTTGAGGAATAAAACTGTCACATTTTACCATATTTATAAAGGAATTTAACACAGAAATCGAAATATACTAGTTGAAAGAAAGCCCATCTTTAAAAAGATCTGATTTACCTTAGCTTACCGATGTTGTGTTTGAACCTAAACATGTCACTACGGAACGATGCAAATTCCGAAAGCGTTCTTCAGCCTCATGCTTATCTAAAAGTGAAAAAAGAGCCTTTTGGCCGTTTTTACGAGCTCGTTAGGGATAATCAATAATTAATCATCTTATGTTGTACTGCTACTATGGGCGTAATTCACCGATCTCAGGCACGCCTCGTGCCAGATAGATTTCAGTGCATTTTAGTTTTTACGATAAAACTAATTTACATTTATTAGATAGCATGAAATTATAGTTACTAAGAGCTTCTCGTTTATATACACCTAATTTATTTTACCAATATTTTCACCAAATGTTCACCTCTAAGTAGAAATTCTCTATTAGCTGGTATTGAGTGGCGTCATCTGATTTATCACACTGCTGTTTGGTTATAATGATCAACGGCAGAACTTCAAAACACACTCTGCATTATTTTTAATTTTGAAAGTAACTAATACTTGCGATGGAAATTTCAGTGAAACCTTGACTTAAAATGAATTTATATCAGATAATTTACTCGATAGAATGAGATTCAATTGAAAAAAAGGGTCTGTGTGAATTAGTTTTTGTTTCAGAAATTTTAGCATGTCTATTTACGCTTTTGTGCTCTCATAAGCGTCTAAACAAAGAAGAGCTAATATCATTTCATGATGATGGACAATATTATGATCTGGTGGCTTGTACATAGATAAAGATATACGAATGATTTAGATTCCGCTTCCGCATTCCCTCACAAACTGCTAAAATAAATTATGAAATAACTATTCAGTTGGGAAACTTTTCTCATGTGTGAAAAAAATTGACTCTTAGATTTCTCGGGTGACGCGCGGCAACAAATTAGCCCTCCGTCCAATTCTAGAGTCTAGGATCAGACAGTTTGCATTCCAGGGTCACTCGTCTCTCCCTGGACCCAGCGTGGCGCCAGCGCTCGGCCGTGTTGATCTTTGCGACGCCGAGGTAAATATCGCTTGGCGTCAACTTTCACGCCCCGCCGCGATGAGCTCGCGGCAGTATTGAAAATTCAAGTCAGCAGGCTGCTACTGTGAAATTAAGATTATTTACATAGGATTTTTATGTATTAACCTCTGGAAAAAGTTTATGGGAGTTCCAAACGGTGGTGTAAAAGTTTGAAAGTCCTTGAAAGCCGATCCGTCGTTCTCTCAGAAATGCATCAATGCCCAAGATTATCAACTCTTGTCCTGCAAAATTGGGATCTGAGAAACTAAAATATCTGTCAAAATACAAGCGAATGAATCGAGAGAGAAGTCGGCTGCGCCCTAAAATTTGAGGTTTGTGTCAGTGGTTCAGGGCTGGCGAGACAGTCTGTAATGAAGACATTCAAACTGGAAAAGAACTTTACTAATGTTGCCGGGAAGACATCTGGGTGATGTTATGTTCGATTTTAGAATGCTGGACGGATAATGAAGTCATTAAGAATTACAGGCAGGATGATCTGAAGTTTTGACTGAAATCTCAATAACACAATCCGCATCTCAATAACTTTCTCACCACGACGCAAATATGAAGAAATTGAAGGCAAATACGATATAATTCAAATCTGAAAGACCTAACAGGAACGCGTGGATAAGTTTAATTCAAAAGTATGCACAATTCGTATTAACAGTAGGTATTTCAAGAAAATTCAAAGGAAGAAAAGGGATAAAAAATGGTCATAATAAAACTACTCATGATAAACTCAAGAGTTTCTATTTATCATTACAATCCAGCATAAGATGTGTAAGCTAGAAAATAAATTTCAGAGGATGGGTACAAATTTCCAGACTGATTTCGTACACGATCATATTGCGCAGAATTTCGCGAGGCAAGACGGCTCGTAGAGCGAGCTCTGTAAATTGGATGACGCTGCCCGGTCGTGCTTCCAGCGCCCACGTCTGCGGGGCATTGACACATGCGTCCTTTGTTGTACGTGAAGTGAACTTCAAAGCATTGAGTTCATGGCAAAGTGAAATGAGTTATTGCGTGGAAAGCGATTGCTTTTTCTGGACTGTGTTAGAAGTATGATCAACATCGCTATTCAGGATGGACTGTTGATGAAATTTCAAAAAGGCTCACGGAAATTGGTCTAATTTTAATTGAATTCATGCAATATTGCAGTTTGGAAATAGAAAGCAGTTAGATGCTCTGGGTTATTTTGTTTCAACAAAAGGCCACTTTCTTCGAGATTTTTACTCCTAATTCTATAACGCAAATTTTCTGATGAAATCTACAGTAGAAACGGAAAGGGGTTATCTTCACATCATGATAAAGCCATTAATCTTACGCTGAGCTCCATAGTCTACAGAAGGTAAACTTACTTTGAAAATTGCAGAAAAATCAAGCAGAGATTTCAGCGCCTAAAGGCGTCGAGTCGTCGAGCATGTTTTAGTGAGACCCAGATCAGGCCACTCCTGAAGAAGAATAGCCCTAAAATGAAACAATTGATGTGATTGAATGAAAATGATGAACTATTCGACGCTTTATGAATCAACATTTATTCTGCAAAACGGACATGCAACCATTGTTCCTTTTTTAAATAAAAAAGTATAGGTATTAAACAAATGTGCAACATCCATCAAATTAAACTTTTCGCACAGGATTACAAAGTAACCATTGCTGGGTCTGAAGAGTTTACCACTCAGCAATGGTCCAAGTCATGAGACAGGTGAAAAAAATATGCAAAATTGCCTAAAAAATTAAATCCGTTTTGCAAATTAAAAAACAAATCGTTATCAGTTAATTTCATCAATGTATAATTTCTGATTCACGTTACTTAGCTCTAATAACAGTTTTTAGGCGTTTTTTAATGTGGTACATATAATTGGTATAAGTCGTTGCTTGTTTGCTCCGTGGTAAGAAGAGATCTACTTTAATACTTTAAAGTCGAGAGAAGTAAAACATTAAAAACAGTCTCGAGCGTGTACGTAAATAGCACTGTGAGAATTACTTGCTGTATTCAAACCAGTTCGGAGTCTGGCCATGACTCTTAGCTGCTACTAAGTCTATACCTCAAATCTCACGAAAATTTTCAAAAACGAAGATTTTTTCAACTCACAAATATAATTAATGGCTAAAATGAAATTTGGTGTAGAATACATTTTCATTATAGAAAGTAATTGACATGGTAATAGAGTTTTAATAATATTAAGGACCTCAAAATTGGAAGGTAGCGGCTTTCGTTTTTTTGACAACAATGACGAGTGCACAGATTTATTCCCAGGAACACAAACTTTATACCCGCAGATTACAATTTGAATGAAGCGATTTTGTAGATTGAATGGAAAAAATGTTAGAAAGAATATGAAAAACATATCTTCACCACAGTCCACTGAGCTGGTAACAGAGTCATTTAGGCGATTCTCGTAATTTTTCGTTCAATATTACTTTAAAACATAAAACATACATCGGCATCTATGGATGCTTTATTTCCAATTGAAGCATGATACATATCACCTTTTACATTGGTTTTTCAAATGCCTTATAACTAACACCAGGACGCCATGACGCTTTCCCCCGGTCGAAGACCGGTACCCATTTCAGACACCTGGGTCGAGTGGGGTATTGTGCTTAGAATTTTTCTCCTATACCCAACAGAGAAAATCGCCAACAGCGCCGAGACTCGAACCCGGGTCTCCCCGCACGGAGTCAGGTCCGCTACACACACGGCTATGACTCACTTGTAAAATATGCGATAGCTGCTAGGAAATTTCGAAAAAATATCAATTCATGCTGAAAGTTTCATGACAAAGAGCTTAGAATGCACACATACCCTGAGTTAGAACGCAGTTTTTTCAACTAGTTAAGCTAAGGTTAAAGTATTCTTGTTGAGTTTCATGAGAGTATATTTACACACTGACAAACTTTCAGAAATATTAATTAATCATCAAATTAATTATAATTAATCAACAACTAAATTTGTTCTCGTGTGTTCGTGAGCATTATTAGTTAATGTTAATGACATTTAACAATGATTTTCATGTCGTTTTAAAAGCATGGCGTAAAACGATTCGACTTTTTACAGCCGAGAAACAATTAACTGCAGAACATTTTCTGATGTGATCGTAATATTCAAATTATATTTAATTTGACTTAGACTTTGTAGTTTTGATTAATTTCACTGCTTGATATTATTTAACAAACCACGAGTAGAATGAACATGAGCACTTTGTCTTAACATCTTTACATTCAAAAAGCACGTTCTTAAGAGTCAATTTTCTGTAACTGTGACTGCAGAAATAAAGTTTTAATTAAGTTCACCTGCCTCAAAAATTCTTATTAACGCGAAATGAGTCCCCTTGATTAAATTTCGTAGAATTTTTTCTAGGTTCTCCGGCTAAAATGATTACTCAGTAATCACAAATGATCACTCAGTTATCTCAAATGATCACTCAGTAATCCCAAATGATCACTCAGTAATCACAAATGCTAACCCAGTAATCACAAATGATCACTCAGTAATCACCAATGATCACTCAGTAGTCTCAAATGATCACTCAGTAATCAAAAATGATCACTCAGTAGTCCCAAATGATTACTCAGTAATCACAAATGCTAACCCAGTTATCACAAATGATAACCCAGTAATCACAAATTATCACTCAGTAATCACAAATGATCACTCAGTAATCACAAATGATCACTCAGTAATCACAAATGATCACTCAGTTATCACAAATGATCACTCAGTAGTCACAAATGATAACTCAGTAATCACAAATGATAACTCAGTAATCACAAATAATCACTCAGTTATCACAAATGATCACTCAGTAGTCACAACTGATCAGTCAGCAATCACAAATGAACACTGATAATCACTTGGTCTGCATGATCACGCGGGCAGCAGCAACACCCATTGCTGGGGGCAGAAGATCAGAGTCAGAGCGCAGGAGGAAGTTTGTCCGTTTGCTAGGTGATGATGAATGGTCCGTGCCTTATGCCGCTGTGTAGCCTGTCAAATTAAATGTAAAAGGAGCCTAAACAATTCATGTTTGAAACCATGATCTACGTTCACTTGAAAGTTTTTAGAAGCACAATTTATTGGCCGCAGATG
Source organism: Platorchestia sp. MABIK (assembly GCA_014220935.1). Lineage (NCBI taxonomy): Eukaryota > Metazoa > Arthropoda > Malacostraca > Amphipoda > Talitridae > Platorchestia > Platorchestia sp. MABIK. Next base: position 36,229 of record JACJUY010005284.1, on the reverse strand, counting down.
AACCTAATTCTTTTTCAACGCTCCGTTTCAGATTCCCGACATATTCTCAGGTAGATTTGCGTACAGTTTAATGACCCATTATCAGCTTCCCTTGATAATTTCAAGCATTAGCCGTGAATTAAAATAAATGATAATTTTTCATTTGAACCGTTTCTAGGATCATTCTGGCGTTTGATTTCGAAAAAAACTGAAAATAATTGGATTAACAAAATACTTCATTGTTACCAGAATTCCATTACCAAAGCTTTTTCCACTAAAAGAATATTGAAATGATTGAAAGTTCGATTTCAGATACCGTGAATAGCAAGCTGAAGCATTTTCAGAAATTTCTTGAAACGAAAGGAACTTAAGGGCTGATAAGAATTTTTTCAGTTTGATTTCAGATTGATTGAAGTGCTCTAGCATCAGAGCAGAAATATAGACCAAATTTAGCGAGTGATGGCGGAAGTGAGATGATTACTGTTTCGCTAAAAACTGTGAACAGGAAGAGCTGAAGAGCGAATTATTATTCTCCAGAGCTCTAATGAGGATCGAGATGAACAAAGTAATAGCGAGGAATAAGGCTTTGATACGAAACATTTTATATTAAATGCTTTACAGTTAAAAATGAACTTTTTGACTCAATGAGTCATTCTCAACAATTGCTCTGAAAAATATAAAATTCCGTTCATTTTTAACTGTAAAGCTTTTAATGTAAAATGTTACGTATCAAAGTCATATTCCTCGCTATCATTTTCTAAGTTAAAATTTGTAAAAATACCCACCGACATGTGCTTCCATATGATCGAGACGTACTTATACTGGCTGTCCACACGGTAGAAGGCGTACGGGACATCGGATCACTGGTGGATTTAGTCCATGTGAGCGTGATTTAAATCTGTCAAATTTAATTTTCTATGACTGCTAATTATCAAATAATTCCAATCCAGCGTTACACAAGTTAGATTGTTCTTAAAGTTGAGTAGGTTATCGCTTGGGCTCATCCTAGTAGCTTAAAAGTTTGATTGTAGTAGCCTGAGTTTACCATTTTTTTCTCCTCTGACAATTAATTAGAACCCTTCAATACAAGATGTATGCAGTATTCTTTTGGTCAAGCATTTTACACACGTAGGCCTCAGGTTGAGATGCGTGAACTTGTCCAAAGTTTTTTTCCAATTTTAGATTTTTAAAGCGAGTATAGTGGAAGAAAATTTGTTTGAATCTCGAAAATCTATCGCAAACCTCATATTTCTTAACTACAAACCGTGAGTGAGAATTCAGTAGCTGATCAGCATTTAGAGAATGCGACAAAATTAATATTAAAGGCTTGGAAATTTTGTTTCATTTAACTGTACCTGAAGGCGTGAGGGAGCTTGAATACCAAAGGCTTAGCTATGTAAACTGTGATGGGAGGTTTAATATTCATGAGGGTGCATGAATATTAAAGGCCTAAAGGTTTCACTCCATAAACTGCAAGTTGAATATGCAGTGTCAGATCATCACCTACAGAGTGCCACAGATGAATATTAGAGGCATGAATCCCACAAATGGCGATCACCCAACAGCTCAAAGATTTCGAATTCAAAGCTGGAACCGTTCAACAACGAAATCTTTTTTCCTTTTGTTCACGAGCATTATTAGTTAATGTTGAAGACATTTAACAATGGTTTTCATGTCCCTTAAAACATAGCGTACAACATTTCGACTTATTACCGCCGAGAAACAATTAATTGCAGAACATTTTCGTAAATGATTGTAATATTCAAAGCTCCCTATTTATGAAACTCATAGTGTTGCACCCTAATGATCAACGTTCGTTACTAGTCGTTTAGAAATCATGGTGAACTTTTCACAGGAACGAATTTACAACACAGAGAAAACCTGAAATTCAGTTAGTGAATTTTTTTTTCTAACGTGAAAAATTCTCAAAAAATTGCTTAGTTATCTTGAAATAAGTTTTTCCTTTGGGAAACACAGCGTGTAGAAAGATGCTTTCACAAATTAATTCATTGAGAATTGATTAGGTATCATGATTTCACTTGCATTAAGCGGAGTTCTCTGCCCGTGTGCATTAGGATGCGTGTCTCACAGCTGCAGGTCATGATGGACAACATTATGGGAGATTGCATAATGCAGCAAGCATCTGTCCGTGCTAGCATCACTGAGTTATTGACTCGACAATAAGGCCGCAGGTGTTGCAGCCAATCTCACGGTTAGCCCGCAATACACTTGCCTTCGTCATCTGTTACCGAAATGTCATAATGAGCCAAGTTGACCGCCAGGATGTGATTTGATTTATGACTACACAATCATTTTAGAAAAGTGTTGGCATGTTCATTTGTAGCCTGATTCGATTTTATCTAACTCGACCTTATGGAAATAACAAAGGCAAGTGTCAAGAATGTTGCATAACGTACAACAAATGGACTACCTAATGAAGAGTAGAAACACCGTAAAAATCTTAAGTTCATAGCTCTTTAAAAAACAAGCCTCTGTTTTCAATGGCTTATAATTCATTGACATAGCGCTATACCTTGAATGAATACTAATTAGCACCCAAATTATTTTCAACTAGCGAGACACATGGAGTTTCCACAGCTTTGTGAATTGAAAAAATGAAAACGGTCACGGCTTTGCATGATTTTTATGTTTTAGTGAAATGAATCTGGACCAAAAAATGAATTCTGGCTAAATTTTCATTTAAATTAAACATACAAACAATGGCCAAACTAAACTCTTGCATGGACACTAAATTAATGCAATAGACATTTTCCCTTTAGTTAAATACACTTAAAACATCTCTGTGCATAATTGTTTTAGTCATAGTTTGCCCTGTTGTTACTTCTTGTTTGGTAGTTGGTATGACTTTAATGCATGTATCTGCCTTACACTTGAAAATGGCACCTTTAGTTGACCGTGGCTGAAAACTAGTTTTTCTGCTAGGAAAATTCGTTCCTGGCTGAAAGACTGTCCCTGCACCTTGTTGATTTTCATAGCGAAAGCTAGTCTCACAGGAAATTGGTTTCTTTTCAAGGTATAAGGAAAGTTGGGGTCGCTTGGTGCCAGTTTTAGTCTGAAGATGCGAGCCCGCCTGCCAGCTAGAGGACCGACTAACAGGGATGCCTCGGTACAATGTTCGTGGATAGCTAAGCGCTTCGAACCGGTGCCGTTACATATGTAAACCGTTCTTTTAAAATGTATTCTAAGGAACGTAATAATGGCACTAGTTTTGACTTCGACCTTATCAGGAGGCATTCTAGAGTGCTTCAGTGAGAGGAAGAACTCAGGTGAGTAGTGCTCTTCATCAGTTGGGTTGTCGGTTAACGTTTGATCGTCGCTGAATAGCGCTCTGCTTCGTTGTCAGTGCTGTAATACATCCTCTCATCTGATGCCAGCAAATTAAATACCTCCTCATTTTTTATCTAACTTTCACAGATATTTGGAGCAAGTATCGACTGCGGCGATCTTCTTGCGTGGCTCCATTAAAAATTTTGTCTACAAGTGAACCTTGAGTACATGTTTTGTGTGGCACTTTAATATCATCCTTTGAGAGTTGTTCTGCTGCAGCAGTTCCATTACTAGTTCTAAGAAGTCAGGCTGAAAATTACCGCTGAGGGAAAATAAATTTAAATTGGTTTCAGGAGTTTGACAACATTGAGAAGATTGTCGCTATTTTGTATTCAATTTGCCAGTTTTACAGATACATAATTTAAAAATTTTCAGTTCTCACTTCGCGGAACATATGAATTCACAGTGTTTGAAGAGGTTTTAGTGCTAAGACAGTTGACCGCTGAATTAAAAAGTGATCGAAATTAACGGAAATATTTTGTCAAAGAGCATTTGTGCTACAATCAATAAATGACGCCAAATGCAAATTAATTCATTCCTGCCTAATTGTAGCTTGAGTTCTTGTGTGGAAATATGTATAGGTAATTTAACTGTATCGTAGCAGTTCTACGACCCTAATCATTGAGTTACCAAGCGTCACGGTCGAACTAACTCACTAAGTAACTAACTAACGAGGGACAAGTCGAATTATAATACATATGGATAGCTGTTTGATTGATCACAATGTAAATGATTTTCAGCCAAATAACATTCTTGGGACATTGACAGGTTGGGTTCTGGGTTCGATTCATGCTTCAAATTTTAACCTTCAAAACAATGAACTTTTCACCATTAATAAAGAACTCTTCCCCAGCTTTTCCATTTGTGTAAAATGTTGTTACTGATTGTCATTGACATCTAATTTTAATTCCAATAATGCTCACGTAAGCTGACATGGCTCGCGAAAAATGAGTTCTTAAACTGTAAAAACCTTTAATCCCTTTGATGTATTTCTATTTGCGTTACTGTCGCCCATCACTCTCACTAACATCAGAACAAAATCGAAGCAGGAAATTTTGGAGTCTTCTTCCAATACAAATACTCCTTCGGTGTACGATTCACATTTGTTTATGAGTTTTGATAATTGTTTTACTGATTAGCAATGTTAGTATGTACATACCAGTACATATATGTTTATGTGTATATATATTTACATGTTTGTATTTTAAATCCACTTACCACATTTCTTCTCGAATCCACGAGTGCTGTTCGAGAACTGAAATATAGGAACGTAACTAGCGTAAGACTCTAATTTACAAGAAAGACTCATTAGCACATGCATTCATTGGCTTATACTTTACACATGAAATACCGTGAGCGAACACACCCAGCGTGCGTGCTTCTGCCTACATTTAGGGCTTATATCTGCGGCTGAACAGTGCCGGACTCTTGTACAATTCACGTTGTCGTATAGCTGCAGGAGGCGGCGTAAGTTCTTGTCAGTGATCTATCGTGGCTATGACACGTGAAGTTTGGCGAAATAAATCTGGAAAATGTAAAGGTGCACGTCGCATGGCAAAATTTGTAAATAGTTCTAAATAAATAGATCACAACAAAAATTTTCACGACAGGTTTGATATGTTAGTCAAATTTTGAACACATACTAGCTGATTAAAATGAGAAAGTAGTACATGCGCTCGTCTCCAGCACAAATTACTGCAGGATACCACTCACATAGCAGAAAAATGTAAAAATTTGAAATATTTATGAGCTTTACCAAAGCAATTACGCCCAACCATAGGATAGTTCCGCATCGTATTCATTAACATAAGACAATGCTTAATGATCGCAATTAGCAGGCCAAGCATGTTAATTACCTGACTTCGCAACTTCCGTATCAAGGGAAAAATGTGTTCCTATATTCAAGAAAACGAATCACAGGAATTTTCTCTCATTATTAACGACAGGATTAAAGAGTCTGACATTGTCTGCTGTGGGCTATCGGCTAAAGTGAACATTATTTACGAGTGTATCATCAACGCAGTGGGGCTTAAGCTTAAAATACCAATTCCCCTAAACCTATAGAGCTCTTAATGATTTAATGCAAAAAACGGACATAATAGCGTTATCTATCCTGAATTTGGGCTCGTAGGATCATTATTTATTTCATCAATTAGTAGATTTGTAAGCTTGAAAAATTTGTAAATTCGGTGCACTTGATGATTAGGTGAAGAAAATGCAGAAGAAACTGTTATCTTTCCATGACGTGTGTTTGTAGAACCAAATTGTTAAGACGCAACCTTCAATGCATAAGAATTTTATTCAAATTTAATTGATGATCTTTATCTTGTATTCTTTTGTAGGGGAACTGCCAGATATTGGTATCCAACTGTTTTGAATTTTCACGATGAAGGTTTGTACGCAGATGAGTACCACATTTTAGAGTTAAAAGTAATCATGTCCGTTCATTAATTTTTTCTCACTGTTGAACAAGAAAATTCGCCGAATAGATTTGATGAGTGCTGTGTTTACAGCAAAGAGTAATTTATGCAGAGCCACTCGATAGGTAAACACGTGTTGACATACAGTATTTGCCATCAGATTTGCAGCACATCATTTGCCGATTTTAATTTCGTTTCTGAACTGAACATCAACTCGTAAAGGCTTGCAGGAACTGGCGATAAAGTTTTGTCAAATAAAATGGTTAATTTTACCATTTGTATTTTTGTTGCATAACAAAGTTGAGAACGAGGCACACTCCTCGAAGTGAGCAACACATCACTTGAATGTTAAAATTCAAGAACACGAACTTCAATCCACGAGAACTGTCCCCAAAAATATGCTGAGGCACGACAACAGTTCATTCCGAACAAGAAATCTTTCTAGAGCGACCTGAGGGCCCACAAGAGGCCGGAGATTGGCACTCGTGTTAACTAATCTCGGATGAAGGAATGTTCCATCTCCCAGTGACATTATCGTTTCCTCCCTTCTATGTAAGAGGTGACGTGGCTGTTTAGACGTCAGTGTCTCCTTCAGGTACAGATCTTCAGCTGCTGATCCACTACAGTGACTTAAGATGGTTCAAGTGTTAAATGTTACGGCAAATGCAATTTGTACTCTTCTTTGCATATTATTAGTTAGCATCAATGGTTCATTACATGTAGCGGTATATCTGATGAAACTTGCAGTTTGTTAGATGAATTATGATGAAAAGGTGCGAAAGGTATAGTAGATTAAATTCATACCTCGATGTGTCAGGGTAACTACCCAATCTTCCCTTTGAGACATAGCTGACAATTTTTCTCGTGTATAACTTAATTCGTGAAAAAAAACGATACAGTGGAAGCTAATAAACGTGGATGAAGTTGTGTTTTGAATGCAAGGGGAAAATCTGAGTTCAGGGAATTAACCCAAGCTGGAAACTACTCAATAGTCGTTCAAATGACTGCCGATCGTCACCAGGTTGCCAACGCTATTGCAAACGGCTCGGGAACTCCTGAACATTACGACATGTGTACCATACTATCAAATTTCGCATACAGGCTCGATAATCTTTAAAGTCAAGTGAGTCTGAATAAGCAGTCTGAAAATCAGAAGTCACTGAGGAAAAAAACTCAATCAGGAGAAGCAACGTGAGAGTTTTTTTCAATTCTCTGCACTCAATTGCTACGCTGCGCTGTCGAGTGGAGTGGTGCCGAGAGTACTCGAACTAACTCGTCAAGATTGCATCATAGGACTGTTTCATCTGCAAACAGTTCTTCTTGATGGATGCTTTGGTAGGGATCACTGAGTTTGAGGAGTTTTTATAATGGGAAGCGCTGCGAGGCTTCACGTTTCTACTGTCACTGTTTCTTCTCGAATGTGAGATGGGCATGTGTCAAGATACTGAGAGTTGAGCGATCGTTTGCGTATAGAGAATGGAAGTTTGTTTTATTGCAGAATGTGCAGTATGATGAGTTTAAATGTTTTATTAAATTTGCAAAAATTGTGCAACGATAATCAAAGATAAAAGTTCAGATTTTTCCTTTTGAAATGCACAAATTAAAAAAAAGTTTCTGGTAGTCGATTTGAAGTTACTGTATCTAATGTATATTTTAACCCCTTCGGCGGGAAATGTATGCAAGCTTTCCTCGCATACGTCATATAAAACGTAAGATCGTCCTAACTTCTAACTCTAATTATTCGTACTCCTGCGTCATGTGCAAGTTTTGAAGATAAGTACAATCTTATTTTGTCAATCCAATACGGAAAGACCTTCTCTTAGAAAAGAATGGAATTAAGCTGATATTCAAGCTCTTCATCAGGCCTCGTCTCTAGCTTTGCAGAACTTCATTAGCTAGCAAGAAACAGGACGACCCTCTATAAGGAGGCTGCATTTAGGCCGCCCCCGCTGTTTTGATGCTGTCAGTCTGGGAGAGCGAGTAGGTGTAAACTTTCTGTTGAGAGGGCAGTGTTGTGATAAACTTACAATTTCAAATAACTTTCGCGTGTAAAAATCATCTCAGTTTTTGTGAAACTGTGGAGATGAATAACACTGGAAGACTTTTCTCAGCCTCGGATAACGACGATAGGTTTAATATCATGCAACGTTATACCGCGCTCTAGTTTAAATTTTCCCCTCACAAATTTTCGGACATAACGGATATTCTTGACCAAATATTCATTTTGCCATACATCTTTATTTATTGTGGAAGAATTTCTTAGTGAAATAAGATTTCATTTATTATTAGCGTTGTCATCAATACAAGAAATTTGAAAGGAAGTTGAACTTTAACATTACTCTACGCCTACCCTGTAATATAGATAGTATTTTAAAGCTCGTTATCTTCGTTCACAAAACACAATGCAATTTTAGCTGAAACAGGTTCTCAAATTGAAAATCATGAACAATGATTGCAATTTTTTACAGCTGTTCTACGATTTAGTCGTTACTTCATTCGCAGCGTTTCATTGACTCTGGGTTAGCATAGAGATACGCATTGCTATATTTCTCTTTTCACGCTTTTTTACAGGCACTCTCTCCATTTCCCGGTGGAGAGGACAAGTCGAGTCCGATCATTTACATAATTCGTTGTAGTAATGAGTTGAGTTTGTAGATGTTGGCTTCCTTTTAAATTCAACTGTGCCAACTGGGATAAGCCTTAACACTTTCCAACAGCACTTCTGTTATAACATTGTCAAAAATATCTCACTCATTTTCTGAACTTAACTCAATTAAATAAACTTCAGAATGAGATGAGGCTCTAAACTCCTCCTTAATATTCTTCCCTGTAAACCTACGTAACTGTCTATAAGCCAACTACTGAAATGGATGAACTCGCGCAATAATAATTGTACCACACAAACTGTGCGTGATTTGACGAATGTTACTTGAAAATCGAGGCCTATCTGGGCACCGGGGCTTGTAAATACTTCAGGTAAAACGGACTTTCGAAGTGATCCTTTAGGTTAATGAGCCTGATAAAATTTACGCGTACCAGATTCTAGATCGACGAAACCAGAGGCATTGCTTGCCAGTTAACCAATATCGGTAAGCGCGAGTACACAACTTGCGAACAGCTCTGAAGAACTTCAATATCGAAAACGCCGATGAATGGAGGCGCAGGCTCATGAATCGTTCTAACAAATAGACTCTATTGGAAGAACAGTTTATTGCGATAGCCACATTTACACTCTAAAGCTTGAATCTGTAGGAAACATAATTTAACCGTCGAAAATGAGTAAAAATGTATCTGACGTCAGACCGAAAGTTAGATACTTCGTGAGCAGAATCTTAAAGAACATGCATTATTAGCTCGTCAAATTGTAAACTCTCCCAATCTTTTAAAACCACAGATCTAACCCATTTATGTCCCATAAATGAAATATCAACATTAAACGCTGCAACGTAAAAAATTGTGTTTCCTAAAGTTTAAAAATCGTTTCAAGAAAATTTGTGACACCACGGATTGAAGAAAGTAGCGTGTTGAAGAAATAGCATACTCTAAGTGAATTCCACAGTTTCAGCCTGTGCCAGAGTTAAGGTTTTTGTTCATTCACAGCAGAAGTTTTTTGTTTTCCTGCATTGACAGGTTTGACGGGAAATTGAAGCCCGTGTGTGTGTGTGCGACGTTAATGGGCCCTTGGCTTTCCAATGTGTTGAGCGGTTAACGTAGTGCTTTTAAGCTCAATGGGACCATGCTATCATAGCGATCAAACCCTACAGATACAGCTGTGTTAATTGATCCTGCTAACGTTGCGCATCGATATGCAGAGAAGAAATTAATACCAGAGGACGTAGAGCTTTCCCAACGACCAGGAGTTGCAGCTGCTTGCATCTAAAAACGGTCTTTATTCAATGTAAAGCATGTATTGGCTGAACATTAGGGAATTGAAGGCATATTTTGTAGTGTTCAGTCCGATGAAAAGAATTGTAAGCGACCTACCTGATCAAAGTTTACGTTATAACTTATATCCTTTTCAATGAATTATAACAATTAATTTCATTCAAGGAATAATTTTGCTCACAGGAAAAAGTTATCCACCTGCGGAAAGTTCTTGAAATTTCACCTAAAGTTCACTGAAATTCGAACAACATCTGTTTTTGCTACATCTTCTTCTTGAAGCAAGCAAACACCAGTCTCGAGAGTGTTTACAAAACCGAACAAAAATTATTGTTACCTGAATTATACAATAGTAAAAAAGTGAACTTGAAAAATGTATTAAAAACGTGTAAGAGGGCTGTTTATATCAAGTCTTAAATAATTTTTTCTGTGATTTTCAAGGCAGCAAAACGTCGTTTCTTAAAACTCAAGAAAATGCACTTCCTCCATAGCTCATAAAACTTCAAATCTTGTCGTTTCCCGCTCATGAAAGACATGCTGAGTTAGATAAGTTGTAGTCATCTATTGCAACTGAAAAATTAGGGTGTGTTTTTCCACGTAAATGTTCCATATGGAAGATGAGATAAATTTATTTATTTATTTCAAATAAAAACATTATGGCAAGAGGTGTTCAAGATATGAAAAAGAATGTCAACAACCCAAACGAGAAACATTTCAATAAAATTGTGAATTCATCTATTATAAAGCGTGCAAAGGATACCAGCTACATTTGCAGCAAGCCCAAGGGAATGCAAAATAGAGTAATTATAAGTGTTTTCAACAGACACACACTGCATTTTTAGCTTGGGTGTCATGCGATGAATTCCCCTTTGGAATGCAATAAAATTGAGATAAACACATGGTGGATGCACGCACATTAACTTCAACAGAACGGAGATATTAGCGTGTATTTAAATTCGCTGCGTTACTCAAAAAAAGTCAAGCTGATTGAGATAGTTTTGCCATGTGATAGTACAAGTGTACGCAGATAAAGACTTATGAGGAGCAACGTATTTGCATTCTGTCATTTTGCTACTATGATCGAACATGTTTTAGTCATAGAAGCAAAATTATCAATAAGTAATGATCTTAAAAGAGTGGGCGTTTGACGGGCAATTTCCGAGTTCTCCCAAGGGATCCCCTGAAATTTTTTGCTGTTAGAAATATAAAGAGAGCAAGTGTTCAGAGGGCACCCCGGTTTAACACTTGCATGGCGAAACACTCGAATAAAGAGTAAAAATTGTAAGACTACAAGTTTCAGTCAGATGATGCAGTAAAGGGAACGTTTCAAAATGTAAAGATTAAAATGATTTAAACAAAAAAAGTCAGTGTTAAATTAAAAAATAGAATTTGGGGTCGTAGCAGAGACTCACTTCTTAATGGAGCGTACGCGGGCGAAAGCAAAAGTATAAAAAAGCTAGGTGATTAAAATTTTCTTGATTGTGACATTTACGGATCAAAAATCTATTCGCCTGGGACAAGCATTCAGTTATACTTCAAATTGTAATAACATTTCAGAGCGGTTGCGCATCAGTAAGTGAACGCATGTAAAACAGTGTGAACTGAAAATTTAGTTTCGTTCTTTTTAAATTTTACTTTGTGATTTACTGATTTTTACTCGTGGGAATCATTCAAATTTGATTGCTTGCATGCTTGTACTTTTAATGGAAACTGCAAGATCAGCTTATAAAGATTGCGAACAATAACGCAACAAAGAAAAAACCATGAACTATGAAAATGATGACGTAGACATTTCTTAAATTCTAAAAAATCCTCATACTTTCTGAATTTATGATTACGCTATTGAACAAATTTTTTTCACAAAGACAGTGCAGGGGCAAATGGAAATATTTTCAGGACCTCGGTACAAGCACGGAGATAATCGAGGCTGGAAACTCGTAGCAAGAACTCAGTTTGATAGCTAACTGTTGACATGCCATTCCTTTATTTTGCTGGGAACTACATATTTTAAAATCCATCCGATATTGTGGGAGCCAGAGTGTAACCTAACAAAGCCTTTGTTGTTCAAAATAAGAAGCAAGACCCGTGGAATAACAAAGTATCGCAGCGCCTCCCACTGGTAGAGACTGCTCTTTAAATTATTGTACTCAAATGAAACGACGAGTTATCGTGAACCATACATTCATCTCATGAAACATCTTTTGTTCCGATGCTAGCTCTCCATCAGTGGAAAGCTCCCCAGGATTAATCTGCAGATGTTGAAGTAAATTGAAGTTTACTTCATGGAAATTCTCACATTTCTTCTATATGTTCTGAATGAGTTCTAATCTTGTCCGCTCGTTCTGCAGGGGAACAAAGTATGAGCAATCAGTTAATTCAGTGCAGCTCGAAATACACTGCATTCTATTTTCGGCAATGGCTTATGAACGGGTGAGGTGATGTTTTCGCCTTTATACTGAGAGCTTCTGGCTTGGTTCATGTCATGCCATTTCTTTTAAGTACTTTTACACGCAGTCGTCAACGTCGTCGACGATGCGGAGGTGGTGACTGGCAGGCTGCTCTAAAGGCTTCGGGGTCTCATTCGGGTGAATCAAAACGCAACCGAAAAAGGTATTTAAATGAACCAAAATAAAGGATCAACGTGTAGCACTAAAAAATACTATTTATTGTGGGTCTCTTGAATGCAGGTGGAAGAGTTAGTGCAAATCTTTAGTAAATTCTTCTCAGCGATTACCTTTCTATCTTTTTTTGAGTGAACGCTCATCCGTTCGTAAAATATCGCGGAGATATTTTTATTTTTTACCAACCAAAGTCTGCAAGTGTGACATCATCTAGGAGTTGTGGGTAAAACGCATGTAAAGATTTGAAATAAGATTTGAATGAATTCAATTTATTCCTCAGCTGCACTTGAGGACAATCTTTGCAAATATTGAAAAAATGTCCAATCTGTTGACTACATAGATCAAAGCAGTGTCAGGTGTCCCAACCTGATAATATTTTGTTTCTTACATAATGCTACAGCGATTAGGAATAGAACAATCTTAATGATATATAGTCCGCAGTAGTGAACTGAAAACGAGGTCTTAATTGTACACCAATTATACATTTAGCCCTAATAACATCGTCAGGAAGCTCGCCTGGTATGAAATTGATATAGAACTAATCATCTTGTCTATCTTGATCAATTTAGAAGAATTGTGAATTGAATCAAGGGCATCAACACGTTCCTGTGTTTATTTCCTTTTGATATCGGTTTTGAAGATACTGAAATTCAAAAACTGAGTACATTGGAGTGATAGTCAGCACAACAACCAATTGGCTTACAAAAATCCGATGTAATCCCCATAGACGTCTTCAAAACATATTTAGCTAAATGAGTATCACACACAACTCGAGAACTAAGGTATATCGCTGCTCACGAAAAGCCTCACCGAGCGAGGAAAAGGGATGTCGACGAAAACCACATGGCCCCCTTTATGTAATACACTTCTAATTGTACAAAATTAGGCTTAAATGAGTCGCGAAACGATTTCGCTGTCAGAACAAAATATTTCTACAAATATAGATGCAACAGAAAATTGATCATGAAGTAAATTGATTACAATTACGGCAAGAAAAGGATTCTCTAGTTTTGCATCACTAGATTTGCCTGAAGTTTCGGTCACCAGCGATATTTTCTCTCGAATGCTCAATGTAAAGGCTTGGTTGAGGTAGGTAATATTCATTCCAAGACGAGGCTTCGTCTGTGCAGGGTCTGCTCGATTCTTGAGAAGTTAAGATTTGAAGTAGCGCATTTCGGTCTTTCGGCATCCTGAGCTTACAGTTCTCCCATTAGATGAAATATTCCTGTCTCTGTAGAAATTGCAGTGACCTTCGACTTATAAAATTGATGTAAGATCGAGATTCTGTAGTATCCAACGCCGTCGCTGAATTTGATCTAAAAATTGAGTATAATTGCCCTTGCTCTTTTGCATTGGGATTGCGTGCATTTATTTATCTCTTTTCATCAATATGTTTTCATCAAGAGTAGCAGTTAACGATTGGCCTACGGTTTGCGGACATTCTGTCCTTAGACTCGCTGAAGAAATATTTGAAATATTAAAATATTATTGAATTAGTGTAAAACCACATGAATTATGCTCCTCTGAAAATGTGGCAATTGTATTCAAAAATTATTCAATTGATTATTGAATATCGAGATAATGAAACTCACTTTCAATAACTTTTTATCTCAATCTTTAGAAAACAACATCCTTTACTGCGATTTAAATAACTGAAACTTATTGGAAATGCAACGATGAATCACTGGAAAATGAATTTAAAAAAACTTGTCGTGGACACAATGACTGACTGAAAAAGATGCTTGACGAGAACGAGAAAATGAGCACGAAAGATAGGCAGGGTTAGGACAACTGATGCCGCAGCAGTGTAAATGGAATATCATCTAAAAGAATAATCATAGCTGGTAGCAGAGCGGTCGGGTAAAAAAACTATCGAAAGTGAAACAACCATTTTCATGGGTGTTCGCATTTTGTAAAACGCTCAAATTAGAGAAAACGATCCTAATCCATCATCTTTCCGGCTTGCAGACGAAGTTTTCGCCAATTAATTTTTTCAAGCCTCTGTAGAAATTTTCATAAGAAGAAACGAAGAAAATTTGGGCAAATTGTACAGGTGCAAAGCAAATAGCAGCACACCTTGAGCAGCTGTGGCAATGTCTGTACACGAGAGCCCTTATATGCTGGAAATGAGGCTACCATGTTTCATGCTGAATTTTGTAGAAAGAAGTATTTTTCTTTGTCTCTATTTGCTTCTTTTCTCTAAGGATCATGCACGAGCAGCCTAGAAAATTGAATTATCAACCAGTTCAGTGTTATCAAAGTTAGGAGAAGTGACCAGGCTGCTTCTACACGCCACGAAAAATTACAGTCTGAAATTCATGCTTCAAGAAGATGGAGCGCTCGGAACTGGTTTCGAAAATTGAGCGAGCTTTGTTCTAAAGGGGAATTTCAAAATAAATTTCTTCTAACACGGACGCGGGTTGTCCTTGAAAGGTTGCCGGACGAGAATAAAGTAGTGGGAGCCAATGTTTTTTTGATGTGGAATCCCGGGCTCGGAGCTGTACCCGCTTTTTTAAATTTCCTCGTAAAGACGTTGTATCTCCATGGCGAGATAGAACGTCATTACTACGATATTAAAAAAAAATTTAGTCAGTCATTGTGACTGCTTACTTAATAACAATTTGTTGATGCGAGTAGATCATTCTCAACCTCACCATTTCGGATGAGCTGTATACAATTTTAGTTTACTAAACAATGTATTCAAAATGTAAACAAAAAATTTGGGACATAACTTACATAACTTCTACTCTATCCACTTTTGTCTTTCCTCTAAGTAAATTTGTTTCGTCAATCCACTTTTCTTTGGAAGGAAAGTTTATGTGCACAACATGTGACGCAATCAGAGCTCCCTATTGCGTACCAAACATCCAAACTTATATTGGGTGCTTGCGGCGCTGGAGAACAAAGAAACGTCGCGCTCGGTAGGTCACGAGGGGCACGGGATGGAATTTTCCAGTGGATCTCTAAGTCTAAAATTCTCTTCTTTATTCGACGCGTTCAGTGGGAGGCGATGGACCGCCCTGCGGCGCACTTGAGCCCCTCTTGATAATATCCGACTCTGCCAAGACTAGCGGAGGCTCAGGTGTAAGAATGCTGTTTTCCTCAGGGTCTGATTGATTCTTCGAGAAATGCTACCTTTAATTTTTTGCACTTATGGTACGGCGAGCTTCGGTTTCTTATTAGAAATTCAATAATAGCAATGTACTCGGATTGACACTGAACCACTTATTTCTATTACATTTTAAAATATTTATTAGGTTCAAGAAATTTTCTATCATGTTGGTGCATGAGTAATGTCTGATTTTAGAACGCATTTGGAAATTAGATTTGTCAAATATTGACGCTTCGTTATAAACGTAAAATATGTTTGTGACTAAGCTGACCTATTTTCTTTCAGATTATCTCTGTTTGAGCTCATATTTTTCAAAAATATTGGCATTCATATATGTCCCATCTGAAGATCATATAAGAAATATTCTACTGTACGAGTTTCATCAAAGTGTCAGTGAAAGTGTGGCAGTAAAATCTAATCAGAACATATGGGGATGATGTAGTGAACGAAAGAAGTTGCAGATGATTTTCTCGTTTTCGAAGAGGTGATTTCACGTTAAAAGATGAGCCAAAGAAAGGTCGTCCATGAACATGATCAGTTGAATGATTAAGGGTCTGAGAATCCTATTGTTACCAGTAAGGAAATTTCAAGAAAATTAAACATGACTCACCCAACCTCCTTCTGGTTTTAATTTGTTCCGAGGATTACAGAACCATTTTAGTGGACTTAATATAACAAAAAAAGAATTGAGGAAAAATTGAATTTGTATTTCGATTCTAAACCTACGAAATTTTACAAGCGAGGCATTTATAAACTTAGTGAAATGTGGAATGAGATAGAATGCAATGGAAAGTATATTAATGAATAAATATTACAAAAAGTCATAAGTTTATTTATTTTTACTAAAGATCTTTAAATTAGACATTACTTTTGTACCAACTTGATGCAACAGAATGTTGTTGTCTATAACATAAATTAATTCCCTTTCGTAAAATAATTCATGATTAAATATTCCGATTACAAATTGATTCGTTTACCTTGATTAACTATATTTCTAATCTACAATCATATATTGCAATTTTTACAAAAAATCGCTCCCACAATCATCAAGCAATTCACAATATACGTATTTACAAGAAACTCAAATAGATCTTATGTTAGAAATATTGATCCTAGAACTGACTGATCCATAAAACCCTTATCATTTTCATTTTGGATCCATTACTTTACTAAGTATAACTTTGATCCTCGTGCTTGTTTAATCAGGGGTTATTTGCGAACATAAGATGGAATATCTATTCCTAAAATCTATTGAAATCTGGCTGACCAGGATCGCGTCTAGGAGCGGGCGTAACTGTCAACTATATTCTTGAGCCAAACGATGAGCTTCGGGGCACCATAGTAGCTTGCATGCGATGCTGATGGCTGGCGGACAAAATCAACGGTGCTTCAAAATTATGCTGACCTTCATTGCAATAGTTGGGTTTCTGATGAGACACTTGTGCAGTCTTTAGTTTGCTTTTAAAATGTTATCTCTGGCGAAAAAAAATAGTGTTTCTATACTGTTCAGTCCCTACATTGTTGCCAATAAGTTATTATCGTGTGTTGACAAGGAGGTACCCCAAAAGAACAAGTATTCCCAAATCAATAACAATGTCATTACTGCAGCTTTTAATTTTAGGCTAACAGCAATAAACAAAACTCTTTTTAAATTCACAAGATACGCTAATGTAGAAAAAGGTGATATATAATTCCCGTTTTCTGAGATAATAAATTGATAAGTTCGGCATCTTCGGTTTTCGCAACTGACTTCAATATTTTTCTAGTAGGACTTTTTGTAATGTATTTGTTCAACGATACTAGAGTGCTACGTTATGTCGTTCGATCAATAAACTTTTTTCTTCAGTGAAAAATAGCTTTTTCGCTTCATTTTCAATTTCATTGAAGAACTGTGCAGCTAACGTTGGGAGGATTATTTTTTCGCAATAAAAGGAGAAGCTCAAACGCATTCATTTTAATTCATAACTGTAATGTCCAAGAGACAGTATCGAGGAGATCTAATATCAAGGTATTTCCCTGACTCTATGATCGGATACCAAAGCAGCGTCTTGTATAGTAAGATACAGTTTTTCATAATAAGCAGAATATGAAGAAACATATCAGTATATTTAATGTTTCCTCAAATCGTGCGTATTAAAATATCAAAAATTTTCAGGAATAAGTAAACAACATTGAAATTATATCTAGAATATACATGTGACTGCTGTGACTGCAGAAGCAATGATTCCTTGATTGTAGAATAGTTACACACATGCAAATAACACGGCGATATCGCATGTAAAAACTATTATCGTAAATACTGCAAACTATCACAATTATATTCACATTTTTTAACATTAATTGTTAACGTTCACTTATTGAACGCATCAGCAGTCACACGCATCCATCTTATGCGTCGTAATGAAAAGAACAAAGGCCTCGACAGACAACGAAGAGAAGCAGTCAGCCGTCACAGTGAAGCAGCTGACATCATGATCAATACTTGTACCAGAACATAAATTTTTGTAATAAAAATTGTGCAACAAATCTTTCGGTAAAATGTCCGGACACTAAATTGTCATTATTATGAAAAAACTAGCAGAATTGAAAATTGGATGAATTTTATTCTCACCCATAATTTTTTTGTGTTTATGATCATTGAATAAATAGAATCGAACATTGCTTCGAACCAGTAGTTATTGATCCAATGTTGCATGGTATGCATTGGAAGGTCGTTGATTGGAGCTTTAAGGAATTTAATCTGTATTGTGAATCCAAAATTACGCTCTATTTACTGCAATTAACCAGATTGGAAGCATGAACTGATTGGCTCAAAACATCGCGTAAGTGAGAAACGATAAATCGCGTTAACACTTTAAGATTGGGTGAAATACGTTTGAGATAGGGTGAAAATGGCACTCCTCAGTTGAATTTATCAATAAATAGGCAAACATGTGAGTACAATGTATTTGATTTCCGAGTGTCATCCCAACGTACGTTGGTGGCTTCAGTTCCTCAAAAAATCCGAGAACAAGGAAGTAGCTTCTCTTTAGTGGATAGGTCCGAACCTATCTTAACCTTTTCTAATTTTTCCTTAGCCATCTGAACCTATTCTAAGCTAACTTAACTTATCTAACCTGATCTCGTGGACCGGTGAAAAAACTCCGGTTAATTTTTCAACCTAAGCCATTCGAACTCTACCTAAAATAATCTAACTGCATTTTATCTCAATATTTTCAATTATTATCGTATTTATAATACCGATTTTCTTAACTGGTGAACAAATTTTCTCAGATGAGATTATGGCAAGTGCATTTTTGCCTGCGTGATTATTGAATGCGTGATTCACAAGATTCGGTACGAGAGTATTCATACACGTATACATTGAAAAGCAGTCTTAATTAGTTAGTGTGGCCTCTGACACGAGAGATACTTGTAGATATGTAAAAAGACGAAAACAATGGAGAGCGCAAATATCTCTTAACCAAGAGATTAATTAGTAATTACACTTCCTGTGTGCTGGCTCTGTCTTTTATTTCAGAGTAGAAGCTCGGAAAAAGTTGGCTTTGCTGCAAACTTTAGAACAAAAACGCGTCGGTTCAAGGTTATTTCCAGAATGTGTTGCGATCTTAGGTTCTAGTTCCTATTTATTTATTTTATCGTATCGTTGCAGGATCACTCGTTATTTTCCAAGGTTGAACGAGACTTTTATTTTCTATTTTCATCGTCAAATCAGTCATGAATGACTCTAAAAATAAGGCCTAGTAACAACTGTAAATTCTAAACATTTTTCATCTTCACTATTAAACTTATTGCACTTGTGAAGAGATAAAGTGATGAGCAGCGAATTAAAATTAACAATAGCTGTAAATTCTGGATACTTATTGATCCGTCCTTGGAATTTATCAACAGCCAAAATAGATCATTTTCGCTCAACATTTCAGCTGCATTGTTCGCTCTGAATATGCTCACGGCGATCTGTACCAACCAACGCAGTGTCCCACCCTTACTGAATGCCAATATTTCACTACGCTTAGTAATTGCGCGTGGCGCTTGTTTTTGAGAATTGACAATAACTTTTTGGATTGCCCGTAAGGTGTATGTATCAGTTACGCTTCAGTTTGTATCACACACACCAAACGCCAATACTTTCTCACCCAGAGAAGTACTCAACCTTTCCCCGTCCCCAACTCCGTACGAGTTACTACCACTTGAAACTGGATGCTGGCAGAGCCTAACTGGCAGAATCAGAGATGAGGTGAAAGTGTTGTGCAAGTCACAGGTTAAGAAGTTCAATTTTGTCTTTAGATTGATTCATAGTTGATTATAAAGTTACTTTTTATATAAAAAATTATAAAGTTATTGATCTGCAACTATGCTTAGTTCACGTTTGACTCGTGTTACAATTTTTCCAACCCATTTCATAAACTATATTCAATTATTCAGACTAATTTCAATTGACATGCTCACGTTTTATAGAACAGAAATTTTGTACATTTAATGTGATTTTATTTCATTTATTTGAACGTTGAAACGAAGAAAATTTTTTGCCTTTCGCCCGTTTATCCTATTCTCGAGTAATTATTCTGAAAGGTTGGTCTAGCTGTGCAGACGCGCTATTTTTCAAAACCTTTTTTTGTATGACATTTCTAAATATGAACTACGATCAAGTTTATTTTTGGTGTGTTTCTCATAACAAATTGTGTCTAACAAGTACTCGTTTGGTAACGTTCTACTTTAAAAACGTTCCCCTTCCTTAAAAGATTAAAAGTTTACTGCCAAATTTGATCTTACATGAATTCAAAACTCTTTGACTAGCATTTGACATTGAATAAATAAATTGAGCTAGCGTAACAAGAAAAAAGGAACACGATGTTTGAAACCCGTGAGCTTCTCCAGTGAGGTGGTGCGACTAGATTAAGCTTAGGTTTAAAAAAAATAGCGTGGTTATAAGTGGTGGTTAGCAGGCGAGGGTGACAGTGCATGAGGGGATTTTGAGCTGTATGTCGCTCAGACATCCTTGGAAATTGTTAATTGAAAGTTTCTTTATAATTTAAAACTAAATTTCTTCAAATATCACAAAACTCTCAATGATGTTAGAGTGTCGAGTTAAGCTATTTGATTTTCATGTTTAGAAGCGCTTCTATATATTACGTAAAATAATACGCAAATAATCAGTAAATATCTCATTCATAAAAATGAAAAAATCCATTAACCTGTTAATTTTACGCAAAAAGCCAATGGTTTCAAACTCCATCGAAGAAATATGTTTGTACTTGAGATGCGGTAAAAACCTTCGTGTGAAATAATAATTTCGTCAAACTCGTCACCTACGCACGGCAAAGGCGGAATTATCTTTGATATTGACTCATCTCTTTGTACGTTGCAATACATTATATCTCTGCCATTGACTGGTATTTCTCCTAAACCATAGCGTTGCTATTTTAGACGCTTCTCTTAAAACAGATTCATCAGACATCTGTCACACATGTAAGAGTTTTGTTCCCTTTTTCAAATTTTCTATTGTTAATTACACATTATTTGAATTCTGAAATTTATGTATCACAAGCACGTTAAACACATTCAATTCATAAACCCTTTAACTCAACGTCTCAGTAATATTTTAACTCAACTGAACTCCGTCATAGAAAAGACAAATAGAGAAAGGAGGAGGAAGAAGTGCGCTTATAAAGCACATTCTACGTCTCATGTGTTGCAGTGTTAACAAAAGCAGTTTTCCAACAACTGCACTAACCGTTGCCTCCAGCATTCTAATCGCGATCGAGCTAAAACAGCCTCAGCTTTGCTTGACCCTTGGCGCTTGGTAATCTGTTGGCAGCTCACGAAAGCGGCACGAAACCTTGACGCACTAAACTCAATTATGATGCCAAGGCTGTCGACGGTGTAGACGATGCTTATGAACATGGTCCTCCTATCTCTTCTAAGTTTCTCGGGCAGGTATCTACAACATTCTTCTTAACTGGAGACGGAAGAGAGTAACAAAGTACTCATTTTGTAGAGTGATCATTAATCATCTAATTTTGTTCAAATTGACGAAGAAAAAAATTGGTAAGGAAAAATATGCTGTGAGTTTTTTGCTAATACATACTAGAATTCACCTCCCTAACCTTGTTTCTAAACGCGACCAGTGGGTGGAATGAATCGAACAGCCATATTTGTCACCGTGCTCAAGCAAAAAGGCCATAAATTTTGTATCAATAAAGTCGGATTCCCCCACTTTACATAGCCTCATTCTTAATTGCTGTTCATTCAGCTTATTCCTTTTCTTAGAACAGTTGACGGTTGAAGAGCGAGCTTACGTAAACAACAAGTATTTTAGGAATTAATAGTTTCATGGTTCATTGATTGATAATTGATTCATTCGCTAAACTGTTGATCTTAAGGTGCAAGAATTCACCGAATGTCGCTGCTCTGTCTCGCCACTACACTGCCCCACCACACACCGCCTCCCCTGTGCGAACCCAGCCGCAGTCTGCCGGTGTAGTTTTCTACCTCACGTCTTAGAGGGTGGACTGCTGAACGCCGGGTACCCTTGTCATGTGATTCATTGCGGCATCAACGAATTTTTACTCTGGCCGTAAATTGAAATCAGTTTCAAATGAATTTAAGAATCTTTTGTACTCCGTATGTGGTGGTGATGTGAAAAAATTAAGGATAAACAACGTTGGGTAATACCTATGCGTCAAACGTGGCGGTGCGTGAGAGGAGGGCAGTGATCGATCGATTGATTGAACTCGCCCAGTAAATGGAACGTTTTTCGTTCCTCTATGAATTATTGAACTTTTTTAAGCTTGGCGTTATCTGGTCAGTTTTTTACTTGCAGGTGGGCTGTTTGATTACATAAGTGCATGGGATAATAGATTTTACCCATTGAATGGTAGGCACTACCGAGTGCTTTAGGACGAGGATAGCTCCATGATATTATGAAAATGCTTGATCTGGAAATTTACCTATTGACCCTCCGGCTTGCGGATTACTATCGCGATATATGTGTGAGGGTGAGCTATGCAATGGCCCTTAATTCACAGAAAAGATCTAGTTGAATATTACCACTGCCTCAGTAACTTATTTATCGCTACCACTGTGAACTTTATCACGCCAGTACAGTAAGCTAGGGAAAAATCACACTATCTGAATGGCCAGTTGCAGATGGTTTCCCAATGATTCAAGCTAAAAGTGATAGTCTAAACTTCGTGTATATAACTGACACATGCATAGAACTTTTTCTGTCTGGTTCCGGCCACTGGGAGACGCCTGCACTAATATTAAGATACATGTGTTGGTTTCACTTAATTTTACCTCACTTGAATTCTTGAAAATTCTAATGTGCGATAAAAATGCTTACCACTTAACTCTTTGTAGTGCAATTGTCCACGAGTAATTTTTCCAACTTTTTGTACTCATTTTGATTTTGTACGGAACTAAGTCATTTTGACGACTTAGTTCCGCAGGAATTTTTTAGCATAATAAGTCGCGTCTTTACGACATTGTGACGTGTTAGAGGTTCTGATCTGCGTTCGGAATGCACCACACACATCGTACTGGAAAATTATTAAGATGACATAACTCACCGGAAAAAGATGCCATTAGTGGGCCATTGACGTTAATGGTAAATCACAATATAATAATATGTGAACCCAGGTATGTGAATATGTCCGAAGGAAATAGACCTTTTGGAGCTGACAGTGATTGGACTTGAACGTTTGTACGTCAAATGCACGTATCTTAGAACACAAGTGAACACAAGTGTAGATTATGACGCGTGTGCAGCTCAGTTTCAGCCGCCGGCCTTGGCACTGCATGAGCCTGCGCAGCGTATGTATACATTCTCACTACCTTACTGGGCTACGAGCGTCATCTCGTGAGCTAATGAGATCATCACTGTTGGGACAAGCCTTTTTCGGATAAAATACTGAATTTATTATGAAGAACGCGTGGTTTCGATTAAATTCCTCCCAAAAATTTCAGCATGGTAAAATGCGGTAAATATGAGGGAAGTAGGGTTGTAGAGGCAGGTTAATTTGAAGGATGGAACAGATATCAAAATATTTTTAAGCAGAATAAAACTCATAGTAGAAATTTTCACTATCATTTGAAATATTGTTTAGGAAAACAGAGTGATGGTCAAATTTGGATTTATATTTCATCATGTTCCTAAATCATTCAGATTTCCCCTCCTGCCGTGCGACAGACATAATCCTATGAACACGCATACGCATAAAATGTTTTCACTTACCATTTATTATGCTCAATAGATTTAACAAAAGGTTGAAGTACAGGGAGAGATTAAATTTTGTTGCGACTCTTCCCGGGTCGGGAAGGAAATTTCGAGAAATTGTGTTCATGATTTGATTACTAAAGCAATACATGTCAACTATATAGTGTTTCGATCTATCTCTTTTCCTTTGTGCAGTTTTAATTGCCTCATAGCCACGTGGATTTCATAGCAAAACTGACATGTATAATAATCCTCTCTCAAAAGTCATCTCTACAACGCGTGCATATTTAGCTCAAGATTTGGCGTGTGAAATAAATAAGCCTTCAAAGTTTGTGCGCACTTTCCTCACTCGGTCTGCTACGTACGCACTTGATGCAGATTCCTGCCAACGAAATGAAGGTTAAAGAAAGTAGAGATTCCGACTCTGTGCCCTGGTATGTGCAATTCGTGCAATAGCGATAAGGTAGGGTTCAAGTGTCTTTCAAAAGTTACTTATTGGGGGAAACGTGAAAGACTTAACTTTATGTTTAAAAGATTTACTAATCAAAACTGTGTCCCCGTGTCCCTACGACATGTTCTGTAAAGTTCAGTCGATAAACTCGCCGTTACTTTGATGACCACCTGATACAACCTTGGAACAATGCACGTGCCGTCGTTACAGCGCACACATGAAGATCTTATAGTACCCTGTTTATTATGCTTGGCCAGAGCCAGTCGTTGATGTTGCGATTCGATCTGTTGGCCTTCAGCCTCACTCATATAAGTCTTAACTGCAGTTCTGGGAGTTGGAAGGCCATAGGTGCAGAGTGGCATCGAAGAAGTTTTAAGTTATTGGGATTAGTATTAGTTATTATGAGTTCTGGATCACGTTGTCTCTGTGGCTTGGCCCTGTTTTTCTGACACGTACTCTGTGACTGTTTCATCCATCGATCATCTGGGATTAAACCTCCTCATGAACGATCGAGGAACAGAGAAGGGAAAATGGAAAGAGTAGACAGATGAAGGTAAATAGGTGGCACAGTAATAGGTGCCACCGATATGGGTGAATAACAACAATCTATCAAAGATTAAATAGTTTATTCTAGAATAGCCCATCAGAAATGTAACATATAAAGCAAACTAAAACTTGACATCATAGCATAACGTATAAAACACGAAGTCCAAATGTAAACGTTGAATGAGAAAAAATGAGCGAACATTATAGAACCGTCTCTGAAGTCATTTACACGTACAACTTGCGGAATAAGGGAAGTGTTATGATTTCGCAAATCGTCGAAAACGTTGTCCTAAGATGTCACTACAAAAACTAAAGTCTGAGATGTGCGTTACAGGCACTTCAGAATTTCAATTAATATTTACGTAACGTAGTGATGTCGTTCAAACAGATGAGCTCGATCTAAACAATTTCAAGTTGAATGAAAGATAAGTATCACAATGCGATGTTTCAACACCAACAGCACGCAATATTTCTATCCTCAGTGTGAGCGCAATTCGGTACTTCGCTCTAGATTTTCTGTTAGTAATAAGAGACTGAGTTTTAGAACATTTCTGATTTTTCCACATAATTTTTGCTTACAAACTCCGTTAATTTCTGTTCCAGACTTCTTTTGGCCTAACTGTAATAATGCATGTTCCAGGATGTTTCGGTTAATCTACATATTCTCACGATGATGCATTACCCATATCGGTCACACCTGTTCCCGTGCCTACTTGCCTTCTTCTGTGTACCTGTTCCACTTCCCTCGCTGTTCCTCTACCATTCTTGAGACGTTCAATTCCTCCTTCATGACCAGTTTCTCATTTTCTCCTAAGAGAGAGACCGAAGGCCCGTGACATCTCTCCTCTCCGTTCGTTCTGTGTTCTCCAATCCTTAATCTCCCAACAGAAATGGTTTTGCTCGTATTTCTAGCTAAACGCTAAACAGAGCTTGATATCTCATTCAATGTCGTTCTCATTGTTCGTCGATGATTTTCTACTATAATTAGATTAAGCTCTTGCTTCGTAGCAAAATAAAAGGCAGCAACGTGGAATCAAAGTTATTATCTTTAAAATTATTTAGTTTGCACCAAGGAACTGCAGAATCAACACCAACCTAAATAATCAATTAAAAATTTTATTCAAAAAGCCTCACACTAAAATATGCTCATAAAATCGTTAAAAAAAATGAATCTGTTTCTTAATATTGATAATGTAAAATTTTAATATCTAATTTATAGTTCGTACCTCATTTCACTTTCGCCGCGTTCAATGAGCTGCGTAAGATCGGGGAAACCAAACACCTCCATTCCATAAATATAAAACGCACGCCTACTAGTGATTTGCCCGCTGCAAATGGGAAGCTGCTTGTCTTGCGCGTACGAACAAAGCTGAGCGAAAAAAATTTTTGCGAGTATTTTTATAGCACCAAATACTATATACGTTATATGCACATCCAAGTCCGGAAATTGTGTTCGAAGCACAGAAAAAGTTGGGCTGTCAGCGCATGAGAAGGCTCTAGGTGACCCCTTCTTACTGGAGAGATTGTTGAGCAAGATAAGCATCAATGCTAGCAAACAATCGTACAATTTTTCATAAGATACACTTTCTCTTCATGCAATAGCTTTGTTTGCTTTATAAAATCATATATAAAATGTTTGTAGTGCTAGATTTGTTACATTCTTTGGTTTGAGTACTATAAACAGTTGCTCAGTTGTTTTTATTTTGAATGTAGTAACCAATTCAATGATTTTTTAAATTTACTTCGCATTCATTCAAAAATTGTAATGATGTTATCAAATTGTATGCTGTTCATATTTTTCATTTACACTAAGCAGCACTCTTACCATCTTATTAGGTGCTGATATGCATCAAGGTATTAACCATAGGTGGACGTTATCGAGATGATTTAACGTGATGATATATCGCGATAAGGACATGGTTGTCAGTTATCCGTTATTTTTCTGCGTTATCAATACATCGACATCGCTTATACTTTTGGTATCAAACAAGCGATAATCGAAAATTTCAGGTTTTTGTTCTAGTTTAGCGCAGGAGAGAGCTGCGGTTATTTAGAGTCAGAAATAGGGAGGTTCGAACTGTAAACAAAACGTTTATTGAACGGAGTGCGAGACGGCCGGTTTTAACGTATCCTCAAAAATCACCGGCCACCAACGCGCTGGACTATAAACAGGAAAAATACAATGATTCGTAGGCGTCATGATCCCCATCCTCATTTTGACGAGGGAGAAGTTGGTCGACTGGAAGACCTTCGGTTCTGGATACCCGGGGTCTCCCTACACCCTGCTAACTGCCAAAAAGAGGAGGCTTGCGACCACCTTTAAGGATAAGTGTCTTCTTGCTATTGCCTTCCACCCTAAGTTTCACCACAAACAGATGAGGCTTTTGAAGAAAGACTGGTCAAGAGCTTAAAGGTTAAGAACATGTTGAAGAGGAAAGGGGAGATTTTGTGTTGTGTTGTGCTGACTTAGAGTCAGTAGCAGTAGCTTAGTAAAAATTAATGATGAGGAGGATGACACTGAGATCATTGCAGGTTGACCAAGTCCAAGACTGCTCAAACTGTGAATATTTGTTTGAAAGCCACAGGGATAGATTGTCTGGCAGACCCAGCCTTCAACAGTGTGAAGATCCTCATTGATCTCATCTTGGCGATGCCGTACAGCGCTGTGGTGGAGCGCTTGGCCCTCCATTGGCAGGGACATTATCAGGTCTTAGAAGAGCTCCCTGTGTGATGGAAACTTCAACATGCTTATATTTACGAAGAGGAACATGCTATGAATCCTGCAAGAAACTGTGATTAAAAAAAGACACTTTTCATAAACACGGAAGTAGAAGTTTTTCACAAGTTATCTGAGATTTTTCTAATTATTCAAAAATATTAATGAAAATAAAGACTTGGATTTGTTAATCCTTTATTTCAAATATCAATGTTGTTGTCTTTAGTACAGGAATTTTAAATTTATCGATTTATCACTCACCATCTAGTGGGGTAATAAACTTATCCCCAGGTATCGATCATCGGTTGTAGCCGCTTAGGTTGCCGTTGCGATTTATCGGTTTTCGTGGTACAGTCGTTGTACTTTCATGGAACACAAACCCCTGAGCCTCTGATTTTTTATTTTAATGAATTTTTTTGCTGGCGCACAGACGCAATGACGTCTTTTCCAAAGAAGCGCATATCCTTGCCAAGTCAGAAAAGGCGTTCAAAGGTCACGCTAAAGTTTAATTAATTTTACAGACACTTATGATATTTTTACAGGCATTCATTTCAGAGGTTTTTCCACCTTCCGATGTGGACACCCATTTATTCAAATAAAGTATTTGAAATTATTTCGAAGTTTTACGTGCCTTTAGGAAGTAATTTCAGGATGTACAATTTCATTAGCAACAGAATGAGCTCAATTTTGTGACTACAGCGATAAGTTTTTATAATATAGCCGAATATATTCTCTGACCGTAGCTACTTTAAATCAATGTATTATAATAATACTTGCATTGAAAGCTATCACCTGCAGCGTACATATTTCACACGACCGAATAAACCCTTATCTTTAAAATTGCCTCACATCAAGAAGATATTGCCATTGTGAAGAACAAAAAATGTCAGTACGTTGACTCTAGCGTCATAAATTTGCCTCGGCGAAACAAGTTTGAATAAGATATATTCTCAAGAAAGCGAATCATTGGATGCATTGTAACGTGCGTCGACCTTATGTTTTGCTTTATTTCGTCATGTAAGGTTGATTACACTGAGCCCTTGGTACCGCAATTACTCAGAAACACCTTCGAAGATCAATAGCTTTTGTAATACACAAACTTCACAAACATTTACTCAGATATGCATAGTATTTCAAGAGTAAAGGAAATAGACCTTAACGTTCAATCTTCGCGTCGTAATTAATGTCGAGAAAAAATTACAGTTAGTGTGAAGGTGTTGATAAGTATGTTTGGTCTAATTGTACGTTTACGTCAAAACAATGTACCATAATTGACCAAATCAAACGATACCGAAACTAAGTTAATCATGTCGGAATGTCTATTTAAAATGACTATTAGGGTATGAGCATAAACTTACGGAAACATTCACAAGAGACCATGGCCGAGTTTTATTTGATCTTTTCTGCAATCCTTAACGTGCACGCCTTCCAGCCTGGCTGTATGATGTTGGGTGAACTGATGAATTGATGAGATTCAGTCAGTGAAAGGTAGTGCAGTGGATCAAGTGCCGTCACACATACGGTTTATCTGGTAGAAAATAATGAGGAATAAAAGAAGGTGTAAATTCTCATCGGTTTTGCTTGTTAATCATAAAAGATAAGCCTTGTGACGCCGAACAGAATTATAGAAATAAGTTTTCGGACTCGATCATTTTTCGATCATTTTGTTGCTCCGACAGATAGACGATAATTTACTAGAATTGTATTGCTTTAATTTGTTTCTTAAAAATTTGAGCACTAGATCTCACCTAACTATAATGTTCGTCAGATTTCATGAAGATTTCACGAGCTGAAAGATTTTGGGTGCATATTTTTAGAGATAGGTTCTAAGACCTTTGTCCAATGCAGCAATTTTGCCTAATCTGTGTTAAGAAAAGCAGGTTTCCTACATTAATACACCACTAAATTTTGAATAAAATGCAAGAAATGTTTCAAGGGTTTTATTGAGACCGTGTGAATATCATTCAGTGCAGAGAGTTAATTAAAAATTAGAACTAGAAAAGTTTCGACTCACGCAGCAGCCGTTCGAAACCTTCAATTGAGGAAAACATGATTTCTACTGAGGCCGTGTGGAAGTGATACTAAATAACTTTGAGTAATTGCCATTGATTAATTCTGTTTCAACTATCTCAAATAAAATGTGTGAAACCTTATTTTTTCCTACAGGGTTATTTGAATTCTACTGTTCAGCTCTAGCACGCACCTAACATAAACTCTAGACGTGAATTTCCTGCTGTTTTCTTTTTAATTTTTCCTGGCTCACACATGGACGCTATATTCGCCTTTCTTATCCACGTATTTACTCTACTTCAGCAGGGCCTAAGTTAAAAATTATATAATACACATGACAAAATTTCTGCAACCATCGCCTGTACCATACATACCCGTAGGCTATGTCTATTTAACTCAGAAGTGGCGCTCTCCAAGAACGAATGAGGAAAATTCCTAGAGAGCAGAACCTCTTGGTCTCATATCAACTGCAACTACGCAACTACTGCTAGCCTTCTGGATTGTGGCTTTATGATTGCCATCAACCTCTATGGCGCATCATAACTTTCACTAAATGCTGGTAAGCCTTTCGGTCTTTACCAGTTATCCCTTGACTTCTTGGTTTCTACCAGCTGCCCAGCTGGTTTTCATAAACTGCTCATACATCTAGCAATCTTCCCCAAAAATTACTCTAAGACCTTATGGTTTTCGTCAGCTGCCCCGAGACTTCTTAGTCTTCACAATCTGCTCTCAGACCTGATTTTCACTAACTAGCCCTAGACCCCTTGGTCTACACCGGCTGGGGCCAGACCTCATGATCATCTCCACCTCTCGCGGCCATATCAGATGACAGCGAAGTTCGAAGACCTGCTCGCGCAGGTGGACTCGGGACCGTGGACATGGATGATATTCGCCCTGTGCTCCATATGTAAGAATTTACTGTGAATGTTTACTTAATTTACCTTGTAAAATAGTAACTGTGTTTATGTAGAATACTCGAGCAAGGGTCTTTGAATTAGGATGCACTGTACAAGTGAAACCGAGACCTGGATTTCTATAATTGCAATGAATTAGGTGCTCACTGCATGGTGGCACTGGTGAGTTGTTTTCATCACTAAGAGGTCCACTCAATTTGAGGGCGAAGGGAATGGTGCTTTTCATTTTCGATAATCAATTGCTTACACTTCGACCGCAATTAGTTCAACTGAAGTTCAATACTCGACTCAAATTTAAAGTCAATTGTAGTAAGTAATTTTGAAAATGCCAAACATTAACTGGATCATGCATTCATTTAGCATTAATTAAATATTTATGGAAATTGTATTTGTGTCTACTGATACATCAGCAGCATTATGAAAATACCCTTCGTGACCACCAGAGGTGCACGTTGCGGTCAAAGTGTTAGGCTAGTAAAGAACGCATGCACATATACGCAGAATTAGCTTTGTTTTCTTCAGAGGTAATAAAATCGAGATGAGGTCAAGCACGTAGGCGTGGTAGGGTAGAATCGAGTCAGTCCACCGGGTACTGGTCGTAGAAAAACTTGTAAATTTTAGACTTATCCGAGCCTTCAACACTGATGGCCATTTGCATCTCTTTGAGACTCGTAGTTGCGAGTGACCTATTGAATAGGCTTAAGGGGGGACAACTGATTGATTTTTAATTTGTGAACCGATTGTTCTGAAATTTGCCCAGTGTATGTAATTTGAAAAAGAAACACATTTTGCTCGTGTAACGTTTTCGATTTTGACCCTAGTTTTTGAGAAAATGGCAAATATTATTTCTTTTATAATTTATATAATTTTCTATGATATTTCAAAAGAATAGAAGTCTGTGAGTTTATTGGCTAAAACAAAAAAAAATGTCGGTATTAAAATCCTTATAACATTTCTAACAAAGTTAAAGAACTGGATTTTCCATTTTCTTTTCGCTTTCTTTTCATGTGCGATTTTCGATCACTGCCTAATATGTACAAAATTTTCGTTTTGAATTGTGAGAAAAAAATTGAAACTTAAAATTCGAAAAATTGAGCTGTTAGTGTGTTAGACATGTTATAAGGATTTCAAAACTGTCTTTGTTTTTTCTATCATGAAAACTCATTGAACCCTATTCATTTTCGTGTGGAAAAATTACATTCCTACGAAACAGTCAAGAAAACAAATTCTGTGTTGAAATGTCATATAATGCTCATTTTTTATTCGAATGATGTATTCAGGCTGTATTATCATCTACAAATAATATGCATGCATTATTTTATATTTGCATCGTGGATTCAAATTACATGTATAAATTACATAAATGACACATTTATTTCTTATTGTTATTTTTGTACACAATGACTAAAGTTCTTATTTTTGGACTGATAATTCTAAAATTTACCGAGTCTATGTAATTTTTAAAAAAGGGACATTATACTCCATGTAGCATTATTATTATTATCAAATAATATAATATTAAATACAAATTATATTTTTTCTAATATTCTCGGGCATTTCAAAGTAGTGCAAGTTTGTGAGTTTATATGCTAGAACAAAAACTAAGACAGTTTTAAAATCCTTGTAACAATTCTAACAAAGAAATGACCTCACATTTTCCATTTTCATTTTCGTTTTCTTCTGATATTGAGGTCAAAAATTCATGAATTTTGACCCCCACCCCCTCCCCATAAGACCCCTCTTGGGGGGAGGGGGGGGAGGGGTTCCAGCGTCCGTAGCCCCATACAATTTTAGGACACAATAGCCCATTCCCTAAGAACCCTTTTTCTGCAAAATTTATAATTTTTGATAATTTTGACCAAATCACTCCGTTGTCCCCTTAAAACCGTTCATAAGAACATGCAACTTGGATGGCGGCTCATGACATTCAGTTGAATTTTGTTCTTTTCAGCTTTCTCCAGTTTCAGTCTATACAATGGTCTTTAACAGTTTGTTTTACTCAATTTCATTTAGTGATCCACCTCTTCAATTTCAGTCAGGTTAACTAAATCCTGCACCATTCTGTTTTATTCCGTTGAATCCAGTTCTGGTCAATTTTAAGCGAGTTTTGCATCAGAATTTTAATTTGACGAGTCGAGTTTATTACTACAAAGATGCAATTTTAACCTAAGGTATAACAACTAGGGTGATTTCCAGCGTTTGATTTCAATACAATGATGTACCTAGTGTAATCAAACCTGCCTAGCTTTACAAAACCGATGCTGAGGCAAGAGAGAGTCTTTGACTTTCATGATAGCGTGTGTGACTGTGACAGTCACGAGGTGCTAAGACAGCAAATGTTCTTTAAGTTTGATTAATTTGAACCTCATTGAATTTCATTCATTCAACCTCATTGAATTTCCCCTCAGTGACTGTTTCTACACTTGAGTCGCCCAAACACGCTTGAATTTTTCGCTAAATACCGTTTATTTGATGGTTTGGATCTTTCAAATTACCTGATTTGACGAAGTTCATTGGTATTGGCCGTAGTGAATGAAACTACGAGGAATGTTTTTGCTAAACTAAATGCGATTTTTGTGCTCGTGTTTCAGGGGGCTTGTTCGGCGCGATGCAGGCAGTCTCGGCCATATTTCTGAGCCCAGCGACCGCTCACTGGTGCAGCATCATAGAACTTCAAGGCACAAACTGGACCTCAGAGCAGATAAAAAACGTATCTATTCCTTGGTAAGAAACGGTCGGTTGCAGAAGGAACTGCACCAACGTCATGCATGTACCTATTTGTAAATGCAATTTACCAAAGTGTGACATCGGCAATTTCCTGTTTGTTTTTATATTTACGGTTCACCTATTTGCTGAGATTATTCAGCCGAGACGTAAGGTAAGAACAGGGGCCATTACAAACTAACGCAGTCGAAGGTTTCGCAGTCCAATTAGGAAATCTAATACTGTTTGGATCCCACGTCGCTTAGCCTTGTTAAGCTTTTATAATATAACACAGTGCTACCTTACTAAGGCCAGCGACCCAACAATGTCCACAGCAGCACGGGTCTCTCCTTGTTAAAGTTAAGTAGCGCTCTTTATGCGGGTCTTGAGAAGGCCAAATTTATGTTATGAACCAGGAGAAAAATTCCTCGACCTGCAGAAAATTTCACCCCCAGCAACGTTCTCCTCTTACATGGTGTTCGTGTTTTTTTAATTTTAATTAATTTCGTAATTTGAGCGCTCTTCAATTAAATTGAAGATATCTACAGAATAATTCCCACTGAAAGTTTCATTTATTAAAATAGACCAAGTACTTATTTCCTTTGGACACAACATAGAAAATTTTGAACTTGAAATTTAAGTAGTTTGAAAATATTGGCTAATATTAAACTCTCATATTTTCAAATGAGGCAAATTTCTCACGTCTCAACTCTGACACTAGACAACGTTAAAATCTATTAATTGGTTTCTCTCAAATCACTTCTGCGCAGCAGATTAGATAGAGCGCATCCGTTTTGATGGTGTCATTTTTCCAGAACATGATTATGATTTTCATACAATTGGCCTCCTCGGCTAGAATTGATCCAACTTCTAAACATTAGGACTAAACGCGGCATTAATTTTGCTTGAAAAATTTAATCCGTTTGTTGTGATTTTTCTGGTTTTCTATGTTGTATACCGTGATTAAAGTGTGCGTTGCCTCCTGCATTCGAACCTGATTTCACTAAGTCGATTTGCTTCAAAAATAAGTATCATTCATGGTTCATAAGATTTTGCTTAGCAGTGCTTACTACGTTGAAGTTTGCATTGCTTTACCCTGCGGTGTCTGCTATTCGAAGGTAAATTCGTCCCAGTGCACCAAATTCCTGTTTTTTTAAGGAAAAACGGGCTTGCTTCGTGTAGCTAATGTTTCTCTCAACTAATAATACCTCTCTGTTTTTGCACTTCTTATGTCTCGAAGCTTTAAGTCGTAAGACCTGTTATTTTCAGTGATTATTTATTCAAACTCTGTGAGCAGTAAAGATATTTTAGCTCANATTAGGACTAAACGCGGCATTAATTTTGCTTGAAAAATTTAATCCGTTTGTTGTGATTTTTCTGGTTTTCTATGTTGTATACCGTGATTAAAGTGTGCGTTGCCTCCTGCATTCGAACCTGATTTCACCAAGTCGATTTGCTTCAAAAATAAGTATCATTCATGGTTCATAAGATTTTGCTTAGCAGTGCTTACTACGTTGAAGTTTGCATTGCTTTACCCTGCGGTGTCTGCTATTCGAAGGTAAATTTGTCACAGTGCACCAAATTCCTGTTTTTTTAAGGAAAAACGGGCTTGCTTCGTGTAGCTAATGTTTCTCTCAACTAATAATACCTCTCTGTTTTTGCACTTCTTATGTCTCGAAGCTTTCAGTCGTAAGACCTGTTATTTTCAGTGATTATTTATTCAAACTCTGTGAGCAGTAAAGATATTTTAGCTCAGTTAAAACGTAATGAACAGCTGCATACGTCCGTCAACGCTAAATTTAACTCACACATTGTACTGTTCAATTTATATGACAAGCTAATGGCCTAACAACCTCATGAACAAGTTGTCACTAAATTGGTCTTTAGAAGTATTTTTGAGGAGATTAAATTAAGTTTGAGACCGAGACAGGCTCCCCGCTTTGTAATCATCCTCTCAGTTCACTTGAACGAGGTCAAAACTTTTAATTGGTCTCGGTCTGAATCGGACTTGCATCAATCTACCACGCCGTTATATAGGGCGAACGATTGATTAAATTTTCTGATATCATTCGCTCACAAAATTAAAGTAGTGTTCCATTCAAATCGAAACGAGAAGGAAATGATTGTTAAGATCATAATGAAAGCTTGGCACTGAATGAGGTGAAAATCACAATGCCTGCTTGAAGTTGTGAAAGAAATAGAACTGATGAACTTTCGTAAAGTTTTCTTTAGTCTTGCCTTGAACGATTGGTACGCAGCTTTTATAAAATGTGATTCCGTACCATAACAAAAAGCTTCCTTAAACTTCAAATCGTCATACATTTTGCCTAAGAAGAACTGCTTTTTCATGTGATTGGTCCGGACTTCTTGGGAACGTGGATAGTTTGAGGCGTTTTTTCGTGTTATTTTAATGACAGCAATTCTTACGTTTTATTGCATTCGCTGAAACTAGGAATTCTTTTCCGTTTTCCATCATGTCAAAATAGAGTTTTATTTTCTCCCCTATATCACACTAAAATGTTTGATTTTCTTCTAGGATTATGAAGTTGAAGTGTTCCAATTCATTCTCGTTGCTTCTCCTACCACATCCTCTATGCCCTCACACGGAAACACTTCTTCGGGGATATTCAGTCCCTCTTGCAATGAAGCACACCCGCTCTTTTAAAACGTCGTGCGGAAAATAGTGAAAAAGAGAACCCGAACACCTCAACATCTGTCTGATCGGACATTGACCCCATACGTTGTCCTACACTATCTTGGTGAACTGCACTAGAATTCTGAACTTATGCAGCGTTCGGCTTTCCAACTTCCTGGTATTTCAGAGAATAGTTTCGTTCCCGAAAATTTGAATTTTCACCACGCAGTGCCAGGTATTGTCGAGCTAACATGAAACCTCTATTATTCTCTTATGAAAAGAGACTCTGTTAACCACGGATTCTGATTTATTAATTCCATGAATCCTTCATTCTGCATAGAAGATTTATATAGAGAAGATTGAAACATGTTGAGCTCAATTAAATAATACAAGTTTCATTGTGTGCAGTTAACATATTAATTTTCGACTGTAATGAAGGAAATCATAACTGATGGGACGAGTTCAAGTTTATACTTTCATTTACGTGCCCTCCCATGGCGAGTTCCACTCGAGGAGACAGATCCAGCGCGCGCTGATGAATAAAATTTATTCATAAGTAAGGTTCTCCTTCACTGTTCGATTCAAGAAGATTTACTTCTTTTGATTACGTCGGCAACATACTGGGTAATCTTTTCCAAAACAATGATCAGTCTCCTGAAATGTACTGGTTAATG